>VMKM01001290.1:0-158790 GCA_008360985.2 Macquaria ambigua | reverse complement strand
TACTGACAAGAACCAGGAAAGAGATCATATCTCTCCAATATTAGCTTCTCTACACTGGCTCCCTGTAAAATCCAGAATAGAATTTAAAATCCTTCTCCTCACCTTCAAAGCCCTAAATGGTCAGGCACCATCATATCTTAAAGAGCTCATAGTACCCTATTACCTCACTAGAGCACTGCGCTCCCAGAATGCAGGGTTCCTTGTGGTTCCTAGAGTCTCTAAAAGTAGAATGGGAGCCAGAGCCTTCAGCTATCAGGCTCCTCTCCTGTGGAACCAGATCCCATTTTGTGTACGGGAGGCGGACAACCTCCTCACATTTAAGAGTAGGCTTAAGACTTTCCTCTTTGATAAAGCTTATAGTAGGGCTGACTCAGGTGAGCCCCGAGCCACCCCTTAGTTATGCTGCTATAGGCCTAGACTGCCGGGAGACTTCCTATGATGCACTGAGCTCCTCTCTCCTCTCTCCTCCTCTCCATCTGTACGCCCTCATATCCCATCAATGCTTGTTACTACTTCAACTTCTTCCCGTAGTTGTGTGCTTTCTCTCCCCTTTTTCTCTCCTTCTGTTGCTTTCTGCAGGTGTTTCTGCCTCCGGAGCTGTAGGGTCTGGATCTATGGTTGCGGCCGCCTGCTGCCCCCGTGCTCCTCCTCTGCACCCGCTGCTGCAGCTGCTGTTGCTATTATTATTAGTATTGCTGCTGTAATGTTTCTCTAAGTATTGTTTCTGTTGGTGTTGACAGCCATGCCATTGCCGCGGCCATTGCGTTACATCTCTGTGTGAAACTGTATTGTGCTGCTGTATGTTCTCTTTCTTCCTGCTCTCTCTCTCCTGCTCCCCCTTCAACCCAACCGGTCGAGGCAGATGACCGCCCACCTAGAGCCTGGTTCTGCTTGAGGTTTCTACCTGTTAAAAGGGAGTTTTTCCTTGCCACTGTCGCATAGTGCTTGCTCATGGTGGGAAATGTTGGGTCTCTGTAAATATAAAGAGTCGGTCTAGACTTGCTCTACTTGAAAAAGTGCCCTGAGATAACTTTGTTATGATATGGTGCTATATAAATAAAACTGAATTGAATTGAATTGTATAGTGCTTGCAGCTTTTTCATTTCTAAGTGAGTCCCAGTTTTGAGCTTCTACCCAGTGGTGGAGCTCAGTGCTCCATACAGATACGTCTTATGATCAGCAGTGTGTTGCAGTTGGCAGGCCTGGAGCAGTTCGAGACATTGGCAGCTCTGTGACAGAAAAAGTCCACCATTGCTGAAAATTTAATTAATTCAATTTAATAATTAATAAGTTTAATTAAGGAACCTGAATTTTAATTTTGAAAAATAAAGTTTAAAGTGATAAAAACTGATTCTAATTTAGTTTCAAATTGAGCCTCAAAAACATGAATGTTGAAGTTAATTTTAGTAACCTACATAATAGATTTTTTTTGGCCACTTGAGGGCAGTGCAACAAGCTGTAAACACAACAGTGACATATTATCGCCTTATAAAGTTGATCTGGTGAATGTGTTAGCAGACAGTGGCATGTTTACACATTCAGAAGACACAGAGCAACATTATCATCCATTTAGAGTTGGGTTTGTGTCCACCTGATGAATATAAGTCCAATATTCACTCTCCTTTTAGCTCTTTTTTGGTCTCCACCAACTCCTGAGAAACATATCTGTCTATTGAGCTGCTAAATGCTCCACTACGTTCACCAGTTAGTCTCTAACTTTGTCTGTCGGCCGTTTGGTGCTGAGTAGGGAGTGCACAGTGGGCTTTTACAGTTTTGTCACTGAAAACAACTGCATGTTGCTGCTGGAGACTGAACCAAACAGTAAAGGCGTGGGCCTTAAACCAAAACAATGAGCTGAAAGAATATAAAGCTCCACAGAGCTGAGGGGAACTGCAGCATCGGGTGATAATTCTCCGTGGGTTTGTCACATCCAGTGACACCTTTCACATTAAACATAGTCATTTGATCCATTGTCCATATTAAATCATTACTTGTAGCAGCTTTAAATAAATTGATAATTTGAATAGAATAGGAGGATATCAGCCAAATTTGAGCTCAAACTGCCTCTAGAGACAGCTTTTAAGGTAATAAGATGCAGAAACTAACATTTCAATAAACTGCATTTCTTCATCACTCCAAATGTCACCTCTGCAGATGCCAATACAAATTCAAATGTCTGCAATTAAAATAGAAATTGAATTGAACAATGGATGAATTAAAATCATTTCCCCAATACTTCTCTGTACCTATTTGTCCTCTGTACCACTTCAGTGGTGCAGCACTGTTGTATAGCTGCTAACCATAATAAATCCTAGTCAGAAGTTTGGGTTTCAATGAAGATTCTCGGTCTACAGTACATGTTGCTTTTGAGGCTTTTCAAGTATATATGAAAGTGTAATGGGATGAATGACATTTTCAAAATACAGGCTATGCAGCAGCTTCAGTCCAACATCACTGGTCACTTGACTGGTCTAACTATCAGCAGACTGGTAAAGCAGAGTAAGAACATGGCTTTGGCTTTACTTTCCCTAACAGCACACACTAAAATCTCTCAAGGTAATTCCCAAATCGGCGTGTTTGCAACTGGCTAACATGTCACTTAGTAATAAACAACACTTATAAATACTGTATACTGTCTTTGTTTCTAAGAAGAAGCAGCATCAGTCAAACTGCAGTCTGAGTATACTGCATGTCTGTAGAGCGGCCCAGAGTTTATCTAAGCAGGCGTGGGTGTATTTTACATACGTCTGAGCTTGGACAAGTGTGGAGGGGGGGGTTGTATGTTTTTAGAAGAGCTGGCGGGTTTAGTCTCAGCGTCTTGACTCGGCCCCAGAGTCCGTTCATCATGACAGAGACTGTTAGTCTTTGCTAATCTCCTGTGTTCATCTCCATGTCAGGCCAGTGTGTGGAGGCCAGGCCTCTTAGTGCCATCAGAGCAAATGATTTCTCCGGGGTCAGACGCACAGATTCCACATCGTCCTCGAGGACTCTGCCATGATCAAAAGCCCCCACTTTCACACAGGCCTGGATGTGCAACAGGCTACTACTGTGTTTGTGATTTGGGTTTGAAGAGCGGCAGTGCAGGCTCACTGCTGTTTGATCTAGGATAGTGAAAGGCGTCCGTTTCAACACGAGCCTCCGCCGTTTCCCTTAGCAGTAATGAGTGACAAGATGGAGGTCGCCCAGCACGGCCTTTTCGAACCACTTCATTAGCTGCCCCGCAGTGTTTGGCTTTGCTCTGATTTACAGCTTTTCCGTTCGACATCTTTCAGTTTGTAATTTGTCTCCAGAGCAGCAGGTCATAGGAGGATGTGCCATGACACATACTCTTTACTTAAAGCTCTTACATGTTTTATTTATTCAAAATCATGCTGTAATGTATGCTGGGGAAGAACCAGGACTGCGTGCAAATAGGCACTTATAAAGCGAGGTTCAAAGCTCTAACCCATCTCGCATGTTGACTGAAGAAAAAGGACACGACTACAGGATTAAATAATTCTTTGACTAACATTAGGTAAAAAAAAAAAAAGTTTGTTAGTATTCACTGAAAGTCCCACTTTTAGTCTTTCGTATGTCTACTTGGCATCAGTTCTAAAAGAGTCCCCATTATTCCAGAGCTCTTTAGAAACGTGTATGTTTCACCCTTTCCCTTTTCAGCCCTTCATAAAGAGGTTTATTGGGGTTGAGGCCATGCAGCTCAGCACTCCTGGCTCTTTCTTGGAATTGAACAGACCTGCCAGAGCTTTGATGTACAGTGTGTTTAGGATCAAATGAATCCTTGTCCACACAAAACTTAACTACAAGAGATGACACTCCTCTGCTGAACAAGGCTGGTACCTTTCTTTGGTCAGAGTGTCGTCCTTCCTGTGAAAATCACCAACCCCACAATAGGCAAATCATCCTCATACCTGAACGTTTCCACCACCATGTTTGACTGTAGGTTTTATGCACAATTGCGTCAACCTGTTTCATGCACTATTGCATTAACCTGTTAGGTGGCTCTCAGATTGCACAAGTCTTGTTTGCACCTGTAGACAGTCTGCAACAGTGCTAAATGTTTATACTTTTATTGTTAACAAAGTAGTTTGGAAAGCTGCTCCTCTGGTACTAAGCTGCAGTTTGCCTGTTGTCCCTGATCTTTGATGCTCAGATGTAAGCTTCTCTCTAGATGTGCATTTCCTTCTTGAAACTTTCAAATTACCCACAGTTGGTTGCTATGACAAGAACAATCTACACCAAGCTGAATGGACCAAAACTCTAACCAAAGACCTGTTTATTAGCTCCTTCCTGGGCTTTCAACTGCATGTCTTGCTCTTTCTCATGAGATGGAGTTTTAGTGTGTGATCTATTATTATTTTCAGTTTTAGTGTGCTGAGGAGAGCTCAAGAAAAAGCTAGCAAGTGGACCTTGAGTTAAGATTTTTTTTTGTCAAATTGCAGTTTCTAACGTAAAGAATGAGCTGCCACCTTTTAACATTGTTAACAACCAAGTTTCAGCAGCAGTCCTTTGTCGTACCCACAGGACTAAGAGGAGCAACAATTATTCAAATTTAGCGCCTGTTATTAGCCATTCACAATGTGTGTTAGAATCAGGCATAAACGTTTGTATTGTACTGTGGCAGAAAAGAGTAAACCAGATCTGTCAGATATATTTTAGTTTCATATGAGCATTCTTTTTAAAAAGACAAACTGTTGTTGGTAGTGGACTTTTGACCTCACACACATATACAAAATCTCACCCTCACACCCTTCCAAATTATTGAAACTGTGTGCCCGATCATAATTTTCTTTTTTTTTTATGTACTTCCTTCTTTACAACATATTTACTATTGATGTCATTTGTCATGTTAATGCATTGATCCATTTTTTTAAGATTTCCAGTCTAAATTCATTTTATGTATACATTTCAAATTTAAAAATGTCCATTTCATATGATGCAGATATCCACACAACAGCTATAACACCACAAATATTATCTGTAATTGCACTGCGATGTGTATGATGATCATAAATTGCATTTGCTGTAGTTTGTTCTCCTTTAATACATGTTGTTGCCTTGCAATTCATTATACAGTATTTGATGATGCAATGATGATACTTGTAAAGTAAGTAAGTGTGCCACCCAGTGGTTGTTTGTTTTGGAAGTAGCACTGGTTGAGATGTGACCATCTGCTGGTGTAGGGAGTGCCGGACAAACTGTATAGTATGCCTTATCAGTTCAGAAACATGTAGATACATAATCAGCCTACACTGAAATTTAAAAAATGCAGTGAAAATAGGCGCTATAGCTCTGATATGAATATATTATATGGGTAGGGTGTGTAAAAAGAATAGGAGAAAAGCAGGCATGTCAAGAGGATTGGCTGTTAACCTGACCAGGGCCTTGCACAGTGCACTCTGTGATAGGATCTGACCTCTAATGACATTTAGCAAGAAGTTAACAAAGACACTGAATAAATCAGTGATTTCAAAAAAGCTGAGGTCCTGAAAAGTTGATAATCTAAACAATCCAAATGTATGGAGAAATAACTACTTGTGAAGGTAAATTGACAGCTACAGTAAGATACAAAAACCTTTAGCAATCCTACACAACAAGCATAATGCTGTGTCTCTGTCTCAGTGTCAATCTGCATGTCAGTACCATGTTATTCTAGTTTAAAAGCTTAGTGTTGACATTATTTAAACGAACCTGGTCCTGTATCTGCAAGAGGAAGAAAAAACATCAAAAACACAACATAAGTAGGCAAACTGACTGAACTTTGACTTTAATAAAAATGAAAGCTTTGCATTGGATTTGTGTTGTTACAAATGCCAGAGTGAACTCTGCCAGGCTCTGTGCTCTTTTACACAGAAGGACATGGACTTCTCTTCTCCCTCCTCAGTGTCCAGCAGGGGGCGACAGGCCTGCATGCTGTGGTACTGTACTTCCAAACTATCCAAAAAAACAGGGCTCACGAATGCACACACTCACACACATGCACACTCAGTCGTGACTTGTTGCATGCAACGTTATGCCTGTTTTGAAGGCACTAACTGCCATGACAATCTGATTATGACAATGTCCAGATAATTGACACTTGTATCAATTATTGCCATAATCACTTATTAATCAGATTTTTTTTTAAGACAAACTTTGTGCACATAGTATTTTATGGTACTTTACTCATCTGATCTGATTATTGCATGCTTAGTACATTGTTCCTCTCTTTCATGCTATACATACTGCACATTCATGTTGAATTTACAGCTCTGGGGGCCCATGTGATCTGCCTGTACTCTATTATAAGTGCATTTTATGGGTGTGTTTATTAGGTGTTTTAAATGGATCTTTTGCACTGTTGATTGGAGCTAACGCGAAGCAACCTGCCCTTTTCACTTTAGCATGCCTCACTTTATTGGTGAAATGCTAAAAGCAAACTTTGCATTTGTGTTTTCTACCTGTGTGTGTTTGCCTGCGTTTGTGTGTGAGGTACTGGCTCCTGGAAGTGTTGCAGTGAGAGTCAGAGGCTGTGCAGTTTCACTCCCTCCTCCTCCTCCTCCCTGCCTCATCCTGAAGTGAGAACAGCGGCCTGCGATTGGATCCCTCCTGCTCCACTTTGGACCAGTGTGACAGCTGCACCTGAGCCAAGCAGCCAATAGGCCGCCTGCGCTGTCAGTGGCAGAGAGAGAGAGGGAGCAGCCTGCAGAGCTGCAGCATAACAATACACACTCTGTAGACACCATACAGGTTTCTGGGCTGCTTCCCCAGCACCATCAGACCGATACACAGCACCAATACTGGCCTTTCATTCACAAACAGAGACTTTGATATTATGAAATTAGATCAAGTATTTATTTATTTTTTCCACAGTCTAAATGCTGTTTTAGACTTATTTTGCAGCTTGACACGACTAAAAAAAATTGATATTATAATGTTCTGTAATGTTGGTGTAAAATATTGGCTTCTAGCTGCTTCAAACCTAAAATACATCAGTCTCAAACCTTCAAATATCCAAATCAGTCAGTGTCTACAGGGATCAGAAGGAGGTTTTTGAGGGTCAGCAGCAGTGGCAGAGCAGAGTGAGAGCCTGGTACAGCCCTTTCCTTCCCCATCATATCAATGTATTATTATCTCATGAGGCAACTCACAAATCACAAAGAAAAATCAACAGGTACATACATCATTACAAAAATGTAAAACATGAGAAATACAGTCAAATACACTTAATAATTTATTTTTTCAACTTGAATTAGTTTTACTTTATTTAAAAAAAATGAAAGTAATTTCCACAAGACCTATTGCTATTTCTGATTCCAAAAACTTAAATTAATCATTCACGTATCAATAATTTCTTCTGTAGTGGGAGAAGTTGAGCTTTTTTATTGAAGTAAAAGGAGCAATACCTCTATATAAAATACTCCCTTACAAGTAAAGGTCTTGCATTTAAAGTATTATTTGTGTAGAAGTATTATCAGCAAAATGTTCAAAGTATTCATTCTGCAGGCAAGCTTGGCTCCTCACAGTATTGTATTATTTTGTATTATAATATTAGTTTATTATTATTGATGCATTCATGTGTGTGTAGCACTTTAATGTTTGTAGCTGGTCACGCTGGTGCTTTTAACTATTTTACACTCTTTAGGGTATTTTATTCAATAACAAAGCATCATATTTTTTAAGACAATCATGTGCTTTGTGTAAAATACTAATCTGTAGAATAGCTATAGCTGTATTATAAATGTAGTGGAGTAACATACAAGTATGCTATTTGCCTCTGAAATGATACATAGTTGAAGTATAACGTGGCATAAAGTGGAAAAAGCCAAGTAAAGTACAAGTCCCACAAAATGATGCTTAAGTAGTAGTTGAGTAAATGTAATTTCCACCACTAAATGTATTACCAAACCATGTGCATTTATAACCTAGAATGCTGAATCTAATACCAAACATATATTGTAATTTATGACTATTTTATCACAGGACTGAGTCTAGAAATAAAAAGAAACAAATATATAACTTTAATATTTGTGTGTGTAATGTGGGGCATGCTGCCTGATGTGAGACTCTGAAAGGTCTCCTACAGTCCTGCAGATAAGGAGAAAAGATTGAGGAAGAAAGTTGAGGCCAACCTTCTGTGGTGTTGTTTAGGTTTCACACAGTAAAAAAGCAGGAAAGGGGCTGTTAGTCTTCTGTGCTGAAACGAACTGTGTAACTTCTTCTGTTGGCATACACAAGCCTAAATAACAACATAGGCGTACACTGATCATTTAACAAAGTTGTGAATAATCTTGGCCTTTTTACCCCACGCCGTCACCATCCATTAGTTATGATCCACAGGGCCTCCACAGGAGCCTATTGATCACTCATTGACTGATTGATTTAGACAAATACTTTTTTCTCCCAGAGTGCGAGGTCGAGTCGCTCTCTCTGTTAATTGAAGATAACAGAGTGGCAACAATGGCCCCCGTAATAGAATGAGAGTTTTGTGATTATCGCTGCAGAAAGAAAAGAAAATGAAGAAGAAGGGGAGGAGGAGGAGGAGGGAGGGGGGGTCTCTAATTAGGAAGCGGGGCGGTGTGGAGGCTGTGGCCGGCAGGCAGGCGACAGGCGCCGGGTCCCGGACAAAAGGCTGTCTGCTGCCCTAAACTCCCCCTGCTTAACCCTTTAAACCGAGACACACATATACACAGTCACACAGACAGCGCTGCTGCTGCATCATGCTCTCACACGGGCCTCAACACACACACACACGCGCGCGCGCACACACACACACACACACACACACACACACACACAGGGGTTCACATTTTGACTGGTACCAAACACTGAAGATAAATGTTCTAAACACCAGGATTGTAATGGAACAATACGAAAAAAATTATTTTCAGAGAAATCGACAAAAATGACATTGTCTTATAGTATTAATATAGTTGTTACTGCATGTTTAACCTCTGAACATCGTGACATATTTAGCCTATTAAAAACTCATAATATTAAAATTATTTCCGCACGTAAAAACACATTTAATGTGTAATTTATGTTCCAGAATATGAAGGCCGAGCTCCATATTCCCTGATAGTTAAACAGGGAACAGTTCGAGTTGCTCTCAGGCTGCAGAGGATGTGAGTGAGCGCAGCAGAGAAAGCTCTTCCTATAAATACTTACATTACTCGACTCTTTCTAAAAATACAGCCGGGCACACAATACTAAAGGAAATGCTGATTGACGGTGACTGAGGACCTGCTCAAAATAGACCTGGACGGCGATGCATGCAGGAGACAGACCCGATTTAACGTCAATGAAATGAATAGACATACTGCTGGTACTACTGCTACTATATAACTAATACAAATAACACTAAAAATCATATAAATACGAGAACATTTCAGTCTCTTTTATTCTATTGGTCAATTAAAGCCTAAAATTATTAACATAATTTAAGATTCACAGTTGTAGCTTTTATGCAATTTTTTAGCAACAAATTTCAGCCAGAAATGTCCCCATCTGATTTAAATGTATTTTTACTAACACGTGAATTAAACCCACTAACATTTTCTTAACAAATTCAACAAACCACAGGCAGAACGCGCCCTTTTCCTGTTAGATATTTGGCCGACAGAGGGCGCTCCTGCCCCTTGTGTGTGTGTGTGTGTGTCTACTATGTGTGTGTGTGTATGTGTAAAACCATAGATGACTTCATTAAAAAAAAGCTCTATAAATTTCTACAGCTGTTTTGCTCTAATTAGATGATTATAACAACAATACAAAGTAATGATAATGATAATAATAATAATGATGATGATACGCCTGCAAGATTTCAGCACAACGATTTTTTATTGAAATTGTGAGACAATCAAAAAAAAACCAAAAAAAAAAAAACCCGGACAACCAGCATAAACAAGATACTTTCATCTTTAAATATATTTATGAATAGATATGAATGATGCGCCCATAGGAGGAATTGCTTTGAATGTCTCCTGGCTGGAGTGAAATAACCTGAGGTGTTTTTGAATCCATGTGGAGCTCTTTCTCTCTTCCTCTACTGTATTTGTCGGTGGATGCAGACTAAAACATGGCACACACGTCTTCTAAAAATCAGCGATGCTTCATACACAGTTTTTCAAACCAACAAGCGCTAAATAGCTTTAATTTACAGTATATGTTCATGTAAAACGGGGGAGAGGAGGAGGAGGAAAAAAAGCAACGAGTTAAATTCGAAATATATACACGCTAATATACAGCCTTGAATAAATTAATACCAATTGCATATTCTTGGATCTTAGCTTTATTTACAGAATTTTTTATCTTTAATTACATAAATAGTTCAGAAACAAATTTTCTGGCATGAAATGATTAGCGGTTCTTTCTCTGCTAACGGAACCATCGCCTTCCACGCCTTTTGAAATGATCAGGCCTGGGAAAAACAAAGTTTTTGGATGCAGCTTGAGACCTGCCTGTCGGCGTGATGAGGCTCCTGTTCAGGGCTCGGCTCGGTGTTTCAAAACCAGGCCTGGATGCTCAAAATGCTTCAAGTTAACCAAACTCAACACACACTCTCCACTGTGCTCCGCTCAGTCTGTGGAGCTGCAGGCCCTCAGGCAGGTTAGACCGATATATGGGGCCGATACTGGCCTTGTGTGGTCCACCTCTGATATAATAGATATGATAAAGTTTGATTGATTATATTTTTGCAGTGGAATTGATCAGTGTTGCACCCTATGGCGCGTCCTTGAACTGAAGTGGTCAGATTTTCTTTTGAGTATTTTATCATTATTTTAGTGTTTCATTTTCTAAAATGTGTTTCCATGTATATTTTATATATTTATTTCATAGTTAATTATCTTTTTCATTTCATCAATGTACAAATGTACCCAGAGTTTCTATGGGGGTCAGCCTGCCTTCAAGAGCTGCTAACCCTAAAACACCAGGATCCAGGGGGGGTTTGTGTTGTCTGATGATGGTCGAAATGTTGGCTTTCCACCCTTTCTAAAAGGCCAGCTCTTGTGAATTTAAAAAGGTAACATTTTAATTATATGGTCTAAATTTCTGTCTATCTGCAGCTTTGTTCCGAAAAATACCAGTTGTCAGCCTTCACCGACCCATATCGGCCAAACCCTCATCCCAGTCTCCGTAATGTGCTGTACAGGACATGTGCACTTATTGTCCTCTGGTAAGTCTTCATCCGAAACAGAGTCTTCATCACTTGGGAGAGTCTGCAGTTGGGGAGGGCTCCCTCTGGCCCTCCAGGCCACTCACCAGTCTCTGGATGCTTTGCAGTTCATTCACCGAGTCCTTCATGGAGGTTTTGGGAGAAGTGGTCCTCCCGCTTGACCCTCCTGTCTTGTGGTTGCTGTGGTGCTCCGGGGCTGGGCTGGTCTCCCTGCTGCCCGGTTCGGAGGATTTAGAGCCTGGGTTGAGGCTGCCCTGCAGGCTGGCAGTGAGCAGGCTGGAGCTCTGAGGCAGCGACACCGGGAGCTGATAGGGGTTGAAGCGGAGCCGGGGCCGGGAGGAGCCCAGGAAGGGGTTCCTGGAGAGGGGGCTGGAGGTGCTGGTGGCTGGGAGGGCTGAGGCAGAGGCCGCCGCTGCAGCCGCTGCCATGTAGGTGTAGGGGTACGGGAAAAGCCCTCCGAATGGAGGCATGGGGATGCCCTGGAATATGAAAGAGGAACGACTTAGAGTCACAGTTGTACACATCACTGTTTCCAGTCAAGTGGTCAAATAATCAAATTAGGGATACATTTTTCCAACAAACAGCAACCAAACTGTTCAGTTTCTTCAGGTTATTTAAAACTGATTTTTATGAAAACATATGACAGATCTGATAGGAAAGCAAGAAATGTTTTCTTTTTTTAAGTGTAAAATTCTTATTACATATAGTTTACTCCACAGAAGCCTGATAACATGTTAAAAAAAAGATACATTTTATTTATCATTAAGTTCTCATGTGTTAGCGCAAATACTTTCACAGAAGTCCTGCATGTTTGCATGCACCAAATACATGAAATGTTGCTTTACTGATTTATTTTCAGCACTAAATAAAACCCAGCTCTGACTGGACTGTGCAAGGTGAGGTTTACATCAACAGTTATGGTCCTAAGAATGTAAAACTGGACACCTAATCCTTATCTACACATCCTAAACCGAAGCCCCAACGTTTCTGTCCTGCTGACCTCAGCTCAGTGCTACAGGTGTACAGGCAAACTAAACCATTTTCTGACTGGGTGACCTTCCTTACCTGAGAGGCAAGCATGTGCTGGGACAGATGGAAGGGGAAGGGGTTGGGGGTTCCTCCCGTGCCCTGGGCGGAGAGGCTGCCATTTTCCAAACCACTTGCTCCGGATACAGAGGCCAATAGATGCCCCATGCCCATAGCAGAAAAGGCTCCAGGGGCCATGGCAAACTGCCCGGGGTGAAACAACAGCGGCGATCCGGTGTTCAGAGGGTTAAAGAACTGCTGACTGTGCAGGCCAGACAGAGCCAGGCTTTGTAAGTGGCCCGGGCTGAAGTGCGAGGGGCTCTCGGTCTGGACCATGAGAGGGGAGAAGGCCTCCTTACTGGCACTGATGCCTCCGGCCTCCGAGTCCTTTGTCAACACGTCTGTGGTGTCCTTCCTGTGCCTGCTCTCCGCTTTGTCCTTCTCAAGATTCCGTATACTGAATATGGAGTCATCCTTCTTTTCCGTGCTAGGCCTGTCCCTCACTCGCTCCTCACACCTGGAGCTGTAGGGGGACATCGGTTCAGGTCCCGGGCTGTTGGAGCTGGCGCAGAGCTCGTCGTGATGCTCCAGCTCTTGCTCACTGTCAGTGCACGTTTTGTCATCTACAACACAGGAATCACAAAGGGGAAAAGGAGGTGTAAGCAGAGCCTCCAACCATCTATGTCCCCCCTCATCCCCAGCCATCACAGAAAACAACACCACTAGCCTTAAACTCAAAATCCACCCTGCACATTTCCAATCATATGTTCACTCATTAGAAAATTAACACATGGCCTGCATTTTAAATGTAGGTTTACAGTATTTTATCTTTAAGAGCAGCATACAATAGCCTTTGTATTATTTGTCAAACTGTATAAAGCTTTGGGTATGCAAACATTAGAAAAATCCACACATTTAAATGAATAACAGGGCCCATTAATCCTAATATGGGCTAAGGCTTTGTTAAATAAATTAGTTTGATAAATTAAGGGAAGTAAAACAATGGGATCAGAAGAAAAAAAAAAAAAAAAAAACCCAAACCAGATAAAACTTAAGACAACATTTACTTTAGAAAGAAATGGAACTCAAATGTCAATAACCACAATAAGAGATTTACACTCTGTATATTGTCAATTAGGACATTGAAATTTAAATGTGAATATAATAACCCACACAAGTCAAAATTCAGGCTGATTTTACTGTTTACATACACAGTTGTTACATATACAGTAGATGATAATGTGTTTAGCTGCCAAACATTGTCTGCTCCTGCATCATAAACTACAAAAAAGTATTCAGTCTGAGTGGAATTTCAGGGAATAAAGCCGGCACAATGGGTGATCTAAGGTGGCCTATTTGATTGGTTGACAGGTGTGGAAACCAATATACACCTACTACTAATATGACTTTTTAAGCATCCAAACAGGGCACAGATTACTGATACATTTAAGTATCCTATAGAAAGTCACGTTATCACACAGGTCCGCGTAAATTAATTAAGAAATAATTATTCTGTTTCTGCACAAGCACGACAATAATTAATTTTCCTCACGTCCCTGCTCATTTTCCACCACCAAATTACAGCCATATTTTAGCCAATTTAACGCAATCAAAAGTATTACATTTAAATCCGTAAATTCTAAATGATTACACCAACACCATCATGGCTGTTATTAAGCTTACGGTTATCACACACCATCGTTAAAACTCATATATGGGCCCAAAAATAAAAAATAATCAATAATGGTTCTTACCTCGACTGGGTCTGCTGAACCTCAGCGGGCTGGTACCGGCTCCCAGCGGGGAGTGGACGGCGTCCCTGCCGGACGGAGCCTCACTGGACGAGGCGTCCGAGTCCGCGCCCTCCCGGTCCGCCTTGCACTGGTCCTCATACATCCGCAGCGACGGCATGGACAGCTGTTTCCTGTCAGTCATAATAATAATTATATTAATAATAATAATAATTAATGGCGGTTTGGGATATCGTAGCGCTGTGACACCATGACCTTGCAGAATAGAAAGATGGTGGGCACACACACACACACACACACTGTAATGTCTGCAGGTGTCAGGCGGCAGTTTGATACCTTTTCTCTCTCCTTCCGTTCCCCGTGTCTCTGAATCCTTTGGCAAAAGGGTTGTTGTCAATCTTAAGTTGCGTTATCTGTCAAAAATACAAAGTTAGAATAAATGTTAGAGGAATGGAACCAGAACAAAAACATATAGACTAGTCCACATTGTCTTCACCTGGCCCATATCTGGGACAACTGGTTTTTGTGTATTAACACACATTGAAACCAGCGTGTTGGACAGGAGCCACGGCGGGCCTCGGATTTGCATTATTAATAAAAGCGTAATGATGGGGCGTTATTCTCATAGGCCCCTGGAGGGAAATTCTGCCACGAAATATTCCTCTATGGGGCCACACAAGCCTCCGTTGCCCCAGAAAAAAGGCAGAGGAAGCAATACTTGAACAGATGACTATCATGTCAATAATTAATAATGCGGTTTGGGTCGCTGCTGCTCCACGATAGGCTATAGTCCTGATATGGAATAGGCCGGTGTGACTCCACGTACGGGACTCGGAGCCGGGAAAGGCCTGTATGGCTCTTGCAGGAGCCTCTAGGCCCTAAGTGGCCCTTGAACAAGACGCTTCAGGCGTCTGCCATTACAGCAGAGAGAGTGTCTTACAGCATCTGTCCACTGTGGCTGCAGGGTGACCAGCCTTTTAAATGCCCCCTAATCGATGGTGACTCTGCAATAAACTTTTACCTCACCCTGACCCCCCTGGACACAAGCTCCAATTAGCTTCACGGAGAAGGACAAAGAGTCAGTGAGTAGGCTTATAATAACGCCATCAAATATACACATATAAAAAATCTATTCAAATATGCTCGATTTTTAAATCGCCAAACATTCTCTTTAATCCCAAAACGGAAGCTGCTAGTGTCATTGTTTTAAGAAGACAAAAAAAAACAAACAAAAAACAATAAAAAAGAGGACATGTCTGCCATGTTGATGCTGCATCACAACAAAACACAACACGCTCTGCCCTTTTATACGCCTAATTTATTCACTTCTGGTCAAGGTTATAGCCCGTGAATAGCAGATAACACACACCACACAACACTTTGGCTGCACATTTGAATTCATAGTCAGAAATGTCTGCACCCACGAGTCCAGGCAAAACAGCAATTAAAAACCAAGTGGGACATGGGAGTCCTCTGCAGAGAAATTAGGCGACCTACAAAATCAGATTAAGTCTTCGGGGGTTGGTGGTGGGGGGAGGGGACACATGTAGGCTAGGGCATTTATTATGCAAAGTATAGCAGCCATATTAGAGTCCGTTGGCTGAGTGTGGACAGTGACTCACCTTGTCGTTCTGATACGCTGTCACAGCCACGAACTCGGTCTCCGGAAAGACGTAGGTCCTGAAGGTGCTGTATGGGAGCTTCAGGATGTCGTTGGCCCGCACTATGTGGAACCTGGGCTGGTACTTGTGCATGGAGTTCAGGATTGTCTGGACCAACACACACAAACACACGGCTTTGGAGTAAATCTCAGGGTAGTTTACGTCTCTCTTTGATGTTTTTCTCCACATTAAAACTTGACACTAGACAGAATATGTTGACGCGGATCATCCAGCTCATTGTTATTGATGCTGTTATAATTACCGTGTGAGCAGACTTGTCTGTAATTAGTGCGGGGCAAAGGGAAAAACCTGACCAGGCCACACATGTTGTCATGAGGGTTCAGAACCACAGCAAAAAAAGTGATGCCGTTTCTATCGGGACAAAAGCTACAAATTTCCACTCTTTCATTCATCTCTTATTTGCCACCACGTATAGACACGTTACAAGCCGCGAGCTTGGAATTATAGCCGGAGGGCCTGTCTGTTTTGACACACAGAGCACCAAAGACTTGACATACATTTTAACATTAAATATATTTTTAAAATTCCAAAACATAAGCCGGATACAGTGTTATTTCCAGATAAAAATAGAATACTAAGATCTTACTTTTATAATTTAAACACGACACATAAGCAGTAAATAAGACCTGTGTATGAAAAGAAATCCTGCCTGTAACCGATTGCAAATTTAAACTGACTTCTTTCTAGTCGGAAGCACACTCTGCCTGCCAGTCAGATGGACTTTCTCAGACATTTATCATTTGCTCCGATCATTTTGAATCGTTGTGCATAGGCTATTATTGCACCAGTAAAATCATATCAAATATAGCATATGGTAAAAAAGATATTGTGGGTAAAATATGGAGTCACTGCAGCACCCAGGCCATACTACAGAACATTATAGACTTAATATAATACAAAATAACACCACAAACCTATACTATCCTATCCTATACTATTAGGTTACAGGCTGGAGGGGATATCAGACACGTCAGTCAGCTCGGCCATTCAAGCTCATTTCACGTCACTTCTCTCTGACCTGATTTGATAATACACCACTGAATCCCCCCAGCGTTACAAACACTCAGCTCAGATGTTTGTTTTTTTATTCCCAATAAAAACTCGGTTCAAAATAAAGACTAAAAAGAGCCAGAGCTAGGTGTAATGCAGCCGTGGTCTGTAAGGCCCTGGGCTGCATGCTGCAGGGAACTGGGCCTGGGTTTGGATCTATGGATGCAGGGGGAGAAAATGCAGGCTGATAATATTGTGGAGAGCTGCAACAAGGAAACATAAGCTCTTTCTGTGTGTGTCAGCGGCAGCGGGAAGTCAAGTGGCGACAAAGTGTCAACAGCTTTGTAAACACGTTCAACAACACAAATTTAGTACTCTTCTTTAAACGCATATATTCTATTTTTTAAGATTGTTTTATAATGCACTTATTTGTCTCATAAAGTTCTAGCTTTGCTCACTTTTATTTGCCCTACTTCATAATTCTCCTGCACTAGTTTTAGTTTGAATTCAGCACATGCTGTTTTTATTTATTTTCAATTTTTCTTATTATTATTTTGCTGCTACAACGACCCACTATCCCCATGTGCTTCATAAAAAATTCACCTGAATTTAAAAACACCCTGCCCCGTCTGCTCCAACAGCAAACACCTCATGCAGCATGCAAATATGAAAAAACGTCTCTGCTCAGGCGAGAGAGAGAAAAAAAACTCTCTGTACTTACAAATCCGTGTTTGTCTGAGATGTTGTTGGTCAGTTTGAGTTTATGGAAAGCAACAGGCTTGGCCATCCACTGCTCGCCGGTGGCCGGGCTGTCCGGGTGGATATACATCCTCTTGGGCATCTCCGGGTCGGCCTTGCCCGCCACCATCCAGCGGGAGTTGTGGAACTTGTAGCGGCAGTCGTCCGCCGCCACGATGTCCATCAGCAGGATGTATTTGGCTTTTTTATCGAGCCCGTTTATTCGCACTTTGAACGGAGGGAACATCCTCCTGCAGAGACAAACACACAGGGAATCAGTGCGCCGTGATTCAACCAAAACACAGCACCAGATATTCATACAGGACTTGAACAAATCTGGCAAAATAATCAGTGAAGGCGACGCTGACATGCCGCTTGGACAGGAGGAAATATTGTAATTGTCAGATATTACACGCAAACCCGTAGTGTGTGTGTGTGTGTGTGTGTGTGTGTGTGTGTTGTCCAAGCCCTACACTACAAAGCTGAGCAGTATATTTATGACCACACCACTTCACGTCCCTGCTTTTTGAAGTGACAGCCTGTTTGCAAAATCCAGAAGCTCTGCTGCCTCAACAGAATGCAGTTCTGATTAAAGCTCGGGCCACATTTCCCCCCAAAATATCTCAAATATGTACTTTGATCAGTCTGGAAATATAGCATAAATATTTCAAAATAAACTGACGTTTTATTCAGTTATTGACTTTGATAAATGAAGCCAGTTTTACTCCTAAATCTGTACACAGTCACGCGACTGGAACTCCATTTAAAAATAATATATTTAGTGTAAAATGCGAGGAAAACCCAACATGTTATTGCAGTATTATCTGGTTTTCTTGTCAATTTTTATTAATCGTGGATCAGGCTAATAATCGGTGGGGAAATAAATACCGACTAAGGCCTGGCGCACAGGCTGCCATTTAATAACGTGAATTTAGCTGCTCTAAACTTGTCAGCTGTGGCTCATTCTCTGTACATATACAGACAAACTGCCGGGTTTTTGTTAAAAATAAAATATTCTCGGTATAGGCTATCCATGAGAGGCATTATAGTTCTGAGTAAATCTTACCTTCCGGACTTGGTAATAACCATCTCCGTCCCGAGTTTATGAAACTGGTCCCAAAGATCCTTGGCTTCCAGTGTAACTTTGGGGTCGTCGTCCACTTCCTCCTCGGGCTCCAGGCTCTTCATGCTGCGGAGATGAGCCGCCTGATGGTGGCTGAGGGCCGGGTGGAGCCCAGCCTCCGCCGCCCCGGCCAGGCCGTGGTCCGGGATGGGCTTGGTAAGCGCCCCGGGAGGCAGACTGAGCGCCGGGAAGAAGGAAGGCTGCGCGGCCGCTAGAAAGGCGGACATGGGGAAGTCGGTCGGCCGGTGTGCGTGGAAAGGGTGATATGCCATTGCAGTCCCTGTAAAAACTGGATCTCTCATCGGTGCATCCACAAAAACCGAAGTGAAATAATGGATATTTTTAGTGGTATTTTCCCCCAATCTAGAGCCAGTGTAAGTCCGCGTTTCGCGAGCAGTTAATTTCTGTAAAGCGGTACAGAAGAGCACCTACGGCACCTTGTCAAACACACAGCGCGTTAACAGGGTGAAGAAAATAGCCCAGAGTTGCGGTTGATGTGCTTTTCCTTTGGTTCCTCCGCCGAGTCCTTCAGTAGAAGCGGCGCTGTGAAGGCAGAGCCCGGCTGCGCTGTGTGCCTCTCAGATAAATAAGCTGTTTCTCTGCTTCAGTCATCCCACACTGACTGGAGAGATGTGGCCCCGTTCACTGCAGATCTGTGACTATCTCACATGTCCTTCCTGCCTCCATCCCCAACACTAATGAACCAAGCCCCTTTGATTGCTGATTTTACGCTTTCTGGACCAATTGTGGGCCCCTATAGGCGTGGTTCTGACAGCTCCGGCCAGACTCTAGGAGCGGGGGTGGGGGGGACAAGAAGGTGTCGGAAGCATTAGCAGTAAGAAAACATGTCAACAGAATAAAATATTAACCAATGACAGGAAAGATCGGGAAATCCCACCCCCATTTCCAAGCCAAACACCGGGTCAGCCCTCAGTTCTTGGCCGGTGGAGGCATCACCTCTCTCGGCTTGCGTTTTTACAATGTCGCCTCCGGAGAAACTAACCTGTCCACAGACTCACTGTCTTAATACTCACCTTAATACGGAGGAACAGCTCCAGTTCTCCACGTTTACCACTGTCTTTTAGAACAACTCACAACACGACTCGCAGCTCACGCTCTGCATTCCGGAGAGATTTATTTCAAAGAGCTGCTGCTCTCTCGGTCGCTCTCTATAATAACAGACTTGTAATTATTCCATGTTATCGGCTGTTTTGACGCTTAGGCTGGATTTGCCTCACACTAGAACCAGACTATGTTAGCTGTGTGTGTATACTGACTCCAGCCTCATACAGCCCCGGCTTCCCAAGGCGAGAGCCATTTATCTGTGCGTTTTCCTGATCGAGGTAACTGGGAAGGCAGCAGCAGCAGCAGCCGCAGCGGCAGCAGCGTAATAACGAGACACGGCTGGAAAAGACAAACCCGCTGCGTGGAGGAAAAAAAGAGGAAACCAGATGAATGATGATGAATGAATTTTGAGAGAAAAATCAGGGAGAAGGAAAGCGGTGAGTGCTCACTTCGATACAAACTTTTCCTTGCTTGGATGCAAATAAAGTTACATTTCTTGGAGACTCTCCACTATTTAGATTTTTATTTTTAGATGAGGCTACATATTATTATTGACAGTGCAGTTGTATTATTCCTGCTGTTTGGCGTCGTGGTGATTTTTTGGAGAGTATCGTTTGTATTTCCACATCAAACAGTCGCGGCGATGAGATGATTTAGTGCTCAGTCTCGGGGCTGAGGGCAGGCCGTGGTAGCGCGTAATCTCCGACAGGTTGTATTTTGTCAAACCAAGGACGGTGCGGGACTCCGGGAGCCGGGGGGGGGGGGTTGGGGGTGGGGGGTGGGGGGGCACCAGCCTCTCTGCACTCCGCTCTGCTGAGCTCTTTAGAAAAATCCTGTGCCGCAGCTCTTGATTAACTTGGACTCAGTTTGTTAAAGAGCCGCTCGGCGCCAGTCGGCTGATGCGCCACAATAAGAACAATCTCTTGTCTCTTTATATTTACCCTGAAGTCCTGCATGTGCGAGCCCCTCCGGCCCCCTCACTCAGCAGCCTCATCTGCGGCTCCGCTCCACTTTTCTGCCTCGGTCATGACTCGGTGTCAGATGGGATTTTTTTTTTCCTTTTTGGATAAACAGCTGCTCTCTCCGGGCAGGAAGGACGGTGATGTGGGCCACAGGCGTCACTTCGACAAAAACTGAAACAAAAAGTGATAATCCTTCTGAATGAGACTGTCAGAGACAACTGCGCATTTCCTATTAACCCCTGGAACTTAACCACGTCTCTGCGGCTTCCGCTGACAGGCATTCAAAACTCTTACTGGCCATAAAAATGTCTAGAATAATATTTATAAACCCTTATTATTAGTGCATTAAATTCCGCTAAAGGGCTGTAAAACAATCAAATTAAGCCGTAAAGAGACAAAAGGTGCAAAACAAAATTGTCTTTTAAATGCGACCCAAAAATGCAACTCCAGAAAGTTTCAGCAGCCCGCACTTGTGTCAGATACAGCATGTTATGTGATTTAAGAGCATGAAATGTTTGCACATCTCCGCTGTGTTACACACTTGTTGCTCGGCTTCCATCAGATTGATACAGCCATGCGTAAAGAGCCAACAGGCCAGACAGGAGCAGCAACAGCACAACAGAGCGCAGAATGAAGCCAAAACAGTTTTTTACATAGTAGCCCAGAATAAACATTAGATCAGACACACGTCCCTGGAGCATCCACTGTTTCACACAGTGGAGGCATCAACAGCAGAGCCAGTGTTCAGTGGCAGTGTGAAAAGTGTATTTTCAGGCAGCCAGGTGTTGGAAATAAATGCCGGTGAGCATCAATTTCACATGAGAATGTAAAATCATCAAGTATGTCCTGCACATGCCTCGCAGTGTTCTTCAGAGTTATATTGTGGTGTGTATCTGCTATAATTTGGCCCGACAGCTGACTTGTTTGGAATGCTGCACCTTCAGATTTATGAAATGACAGAGATGTAGGAGAGCCGTGGGAGCGGCGGCGGCTTGTCAGACTTTTTTCCCCCAGTAAAGCTCCATGCATGCAGCTCCAAAAGATTAGCAACATATGGAGGTGGATAACGGTTTTTCTGCCGGAATACTCAACTGGATAATTGTATCAACAATGCTTGTGCAAATTAGTCACCATTTATTTGTTCTGTGCCGTCAACGGTACAGAAATCTCCATTAGGCGCGATTTAAAAGTCATTAAGTCGAGGGAAGACTGCTCGGAGCTGCTGGTAGATCTACATAAGATGTCCACTGTGCTGATAGATTAACATATTCTCTGTGCTGGGGATTAATGAAAGCAGACAGCAAATATGCTCCTTAGACTTGTGTGTCCTGGGTGTCAGTTGGGATGCGGAGGAGAAACAATCATCAAAGATCTTGCAAAAATGCGCAAAATGAAGTTTGGAAACATAAAAACAGGAGCAAATTCAAAACTTTTGGTCCCCAGTTTTCTCCTACGTTGGTAGTTTAGATAATGTATGACATTGGCAAAATGTTTATTATCTTATCCCCAGAAATGATACAAAACAAGTCTGTTAGGAAGCTTAAATGTTGATGCAAAGAGTTGCCAGTCACCCTGTAAGCTGGGGTTGCATTTAAAGTGAATTAACTGCTTGCATGACGCTTTCCATACAGTAGGAAGTTGACTAAAGCTTTTCTGTGTCCTTGATCCGTCCGCTCAATACAATACAATACAGCTGCAGATGTGAAAATGTGTGTAAAAGCCTCTTCCGTACCGGTGATTTGGCCCCTGTGTCAGCGATCCGGGCCAAAGACGCTCTAATTACAACATAACGGGGCAGTTTTGCGCCATATTCGTCTATAATCGAGTATTGTTATTTTCTTCCTCCCCTCGACATTGTTCCTTTCTTCCTTTTATCTCTCCATCTTCTCCTCCCATCTCCCTGCATCATCTCTCCGGCTATATTTAGCGGCTAGACTGAGGCCTTGGCGCCAGACCGTTTAAGACCTGTCAAAGTCCCTCATATTTCCCCTTGTCACATGGAAACCCGGCGACCAGCGGCCCTCTCCTTCTCCTCCTCCTCCTCCTTCTCCTCCTTTTTACTTTTCCTTCTCCTCCCTCATCCCCCATGTGCAGCTACAAGCAGCCATCCTCCTCCTCCTTCTCCTCTCCTTCATCTCCTCCATTTCATCCTCCTGCTCCTCTACAGTTCACTCTGCTAAATGAAACATATCAGTTCTCACTTGTAGAAAAGCAAAATGTTTCCTCAACCCCTCCCCAATACACACACACACACACACACACACACATACACACACACACACACACACACACACACACACACACACACACTGAACCATACTATCATATTATTTGGAACAATACAATGAAAGAGATGCTTTTGGGCGAGAGTAACAGGCCCTACCTGATGCATCATTGTTCTATAAAACAAACATTTTTACTGGACATGACTTCATGACAAACTTAATCATAAATTACAGCCACTCATATCCAGTTACCTGCCAGCCCTACAGCCTGTTGTACCCTCCTACTCTCCCAGTCATGTATCTGAACTGCAGCTACAGTGGTGTATGGAGGCTGTGGGTGCGTCTGACTGACAGGTAGACCACCAGGTGGGGGCGCTATAGTGACCCAGGGGAGCCAGAGGAGAGTGACAGAGCTGTCACATGCACAGGCGTTACAGCAGCCAACACATAGAGGCTGTAGACTCTCACACAGACCACAGTCTGATCAGCTTTAGCCTCACAAAGCCTCATGGAAGGTTTTGACCTGACTCTTTACATCGCAGTGATTTTGTCGAACTGGGATCATTTTCAGTTATTTTAATTGTGGTGAAATTGTGCTATATTCTCAGGGACCCTTGGGTGGCCTTGAACCCCACTTCGCGAGCTGCTGATGACAAACAAAATCCGTATGGCCACAGGTGAACGAGTGCATGACTCACTGCAGAATTGTGCGCGCGCGTGTATTTATCCAGTGATAATAGGCATGACAAGGTATGACAAACACGATCAATGGACGTGACGCGTGCTTCCAAATCACAGTGACATTGTCATCACTGTCTCATTTTTTTCCTGCAGAGTTGATAAAAAAGTCTCATCTGTTGACGGGTTGCTGGTTGAAGGTGACCTTCCTGTGGTGCCTTTGAGCACAAAGGGCCCAGCAGTGGCCTCCTGTATCCGCAGACTTACCAGAATTTTTAAATAACCAATAGAGATATTAGGGTCTTTTTTTAGTTTTTGAGTATGTGCATCAAATTTTAAATAAGTGAAAAACAAATTTGATCACATTGAATCATCTCCTTAAAAATCACCTTCACGCACGCATCCTGTCTGGACTGAAACCGGCCTTTAGAAATGTTGTGGGTCCCCGAAACTGATAAACTGACACCGGAAATAACTTTGAATTCTGCAGAAACAAAAAGGCCTCTGCCCAAGCGACTTTGTTTAAAAAGAGATTTCCAATTAGAAGATTTTGAAAACAGACTGTTGTATTATTTTTGCATTCGTCCACCTCCCCGTACATTTATTTATTTAAGATATATTTTTCCATATTTATCCGCAAAAAAACCTTCTTGAAAAAAGATTAATTTAATCTGATCAAATCGAACAGTAAAAATCCCTCCTTTGAATTGGCCCTTCTTTGTATTTTTAAGCTTATGTGTATACGTTCTGTCTTAAAGTAAAAATCAGTTTTTAACTGCAGTGCCAAGCATGTTTGTGTTTGCTCTCAGCTCATTCTTAATCAGGAAACATTTAAGCACCGGCTTTTTAATATTATCCAGCTGACAATATTTATTACAATTTTATGTTCGTTGGGACACGGATTTTTTTTTTAAACCAGCAAAATCTTTTGTGTGTTTTGCAGATGTGTTGACAGCGTGGAGAAATTGAATTAGCAGCTGCAGCGCCGGGAACACTGAATCATATTAGGAGCGCAGCAGAGGAGCAGAGGCTACCTGCAGGCCGGAGGGAGAGGCTTTTTACTCCTCTGCTTTCATTCACACACAACCCAGATCCTACATCAGAAATCCTCCAACCTAACAGAAAACTTAACGACAAAATATTCATATCTTCTCTTCAATACAAGAAAGTCAAAACCAGGAAAAAGTCAGTTTTGATTTCAACAGTTTGTTTAAAATCTCATATTTTAGTGTTATTTTAATATCAGTGTAATTTAAAACGCTGAGACCTGAAATCTCAGGATACGATGAAAGCAGTCAAGTTTCAACACGTTTCAAATTATGTAGCGATTAAAGATGATTGACACATCGAAGATTAGTTTTCTTTAAGATGTAGGCTAATTATTTGCGGCTTTAAGACGCTGTAAAAATTAATAAAACATCTGCACATGTGTTATCATGCAGTAAACGATGCCATACAGCCTAATGCCGTTGTTGGTCAGTAATTGTGTTGAATATAGAGATGAGTGGGGTCCGACTTCATCGTAATGCAATAACCGCTTCCCCCTTAAAATAGTCAGCTGTCATATATCTTCTATCAGATCATGTTGCACACAATGAATGAATGAGGGCTAATTAAAATGAACGTGAGGCTGAAAATGTAACAGAGTTTTTGTAAGTGTATCCCTGCTTCCTCTTCTGTACAGGTAAGTGCTTTAATAACTGCCTTAACCTAAAACAGCACTGAGAATGGACACTGGTTAATGTGTCTCTTGAAGGATAAATATGGCGGATGAAACTGAAGCTGATCCAGAAAAATCCTGCTCATGTTCCTGATTCACATCTAATCTGCATCCAACCTGACAGCAGCACACTGAGCTCAGATCAGTGAGCACATCTCCGGCTCTGTGTTGGACACCTTACACTGAATGAGTTTTAGTGGTAAGAAAGCTGCCTCTGTGCAAGCGGCTCGCAAAATGTGGTTCTAGGACCCCCAGGGGCCCTGGAGGTGCCTACAGGAGGGCAAAAGTTTAATTCCAGCATCATTTTATCTGCCAGAAATGATCCTGATGACAGAGAAAATTAACCAGATTTTAGGTTTTAGATGGTTGTACAAATGAATTCAAAGATGAAACTCTTCATTTGCAGTTATTATTTGATCTGCAGTTGAATGGGGGTTTTAGGTTTTAGCACCTGTGACATGGACCCAAAAATGGCCTTGGGCTTTAGACCAGTGTGTGGAAGTTTTCTGCAGCAGCTGATCAGCTAATCATTGAAATCACCTGCTGCAGAACAGCAGCTCCTTACCTCTCTTAATTAGATTGTCATTATTCTAAATGATGTAGTTCTCACAAGTAATCCCAGGTTCCTCAGAAAATTTAACATGATTTATTTCACTATGCCACGTTCAATATTAAAAATCAAACCTTCTCAGGACTAAATCTGATGAAATGCATTTGAGGTCCAGGCCCTGCGAACCTGTGTTTCTAAGCAGTCTTTCCCTTCACAGGGCAGACTGGGGGGTGTTCAAGGATTCAATGTGAAGACAGTGTGATGGTAAAACATGCAGGAATCGTGCGGTAAGTCACACACAGTGAGTGCTGAGCTGCAGGGAAAATGAATTACTCAAAGTGTGTGATGGAGAGTTTAGCTGTAAAGTCATGGGTCCATGCATTCTGGTCATTGTCTACTCTTTCCCATGTTATTACTGTAGCTGCTTGTCTATCATTTTTATTTTTGGAATTTTTGCAACCAACATTACAAACTTTGGAATGCCAAGAATTTGTGAGTGTTTTAAATCACCATTTTACCTACTCACCAAAATGAGGAAATATACATCAAATAAATGTCAATCTCCTGTAAATATTGTATTTTTTTTAGCAGCCATCTTGCATCCATGTAAAGACAATTCTTTTACATCTCAACTTCTAAATCACATTTCAAAATCAATCAAGTGATTTTTTTCCACCCCCATGTTTGTGTGTTCTCTCTCTCTGCAGGCCCTTGGATGCCAGAACACAGTTCTCTTTGTTTAAGCAAATTTCTAATAGTGAATGAGTGAAGAATTGTGTAGACCTACATTTGCAAGCTTATGTGTCAGCTCCTACAACCAACTGATTTTCCTATGTTGAGCAATCCACCATAATATATACAATACCATGTCAAAGTATATGGTAAAATTCTGGTTTGTAAAAATAAAATGATATTTTGATGATTTTTGAATTGCATAATTTCTGATAACTGGCCTCTAGCATGATTCTCATGATTAAAGCTACATGGCAAATGAATCCATAATTACATGTCAGATTTAGTAAGTAGGGACATATGATACAAAGTGTTGATTTGAACTTTTTTTTTAAACAGTCTTCACAGTGGGTGAGCACCTCCCAGTGTTGTCACCTGACATAAGTAGCAGTTTGCTGTAGAAAAAAAGAGAACGGCTACAAGTGATGTTCCTGCTAATTTGGATTTGGATGTATTTACTTCAGTGCTGCTGGTCTCAGCAGAAACAAGATTAGCAAGCAGCACAATTATATGCATCAGCATCAACTGTTGGCACTTGCTTCAAAAAACAACAAATGAACGTATTCCCTCAGGTCCAACAGCACGGGGAGATTTTTCTGCTGGCTGCTTTTGTGAAATGAAGCTAGCAGGAGGTCTGGAAAGTTCTTTTCTCTAGTTAAGTCACTAAATTGAAAATAATGGATAATGGCAAAGCTGTACATGTCTCCACCACAAACTAAAATGTGTTACAAAAATTAACCTGGTCACCCTAGCTATATTTAGTTAATGATAACCCAGTTTCTTTTTAATATGCAGCCCTAATCAAACACAATGTTCATTGTAATTAAAGTGCCAGTCTTCTTGCTGCACACTGCCAGGCTTCTGACCTCCTGTCACATATCACAGCGAAGGCTAAACTGTTAATGTAGAGACTATGATATTTTAGCATAAATGCTAAACTGAATGGAGCATTTGACATAGTGTACGCTAAGCTGCTAGCATCACAGTGTATGCAGTAAGTGTTAGCGTGCTTTGTTCCAGTCAGATATGAGTTTCCAGTTAATGTCCAACATCTGAATCAGCTCTGCTTGCTAACCAAGCTAATGCTAATGTTTTGTAGTGAACCCATGCTAAATCCAGGTGTTACTATCACACCTTGCTTATTTGACTGTTTTAAAAGCTTCAGTTTGCTGCCATGTTTGTCTTGTCCAAAGTTCACAAGCTGGGACTCAACACCAATAGGTTCCACTGCTCATTTCCTAGCAGGAGGCTGGATGTTAGGACCTGGGGACTTTAAAGTTTGCTCCATTTACATTTCAGGGAACTGATTTTCTTATCCAGAGTGACTTGAATCAGCGAGTAGGGATTTCCTGTTGTGCTCAATGACTCTAACAGGACACATGTCTTTCTGAGTTACTGCTAGAGTACACTGCTGCTGCGTTTGAAGTTCACTATTTTAGAATTTCCTCTCAAAATGAACACATAGCTAACTGCAGGTTTCTTCCCATTTAGTGCCATGACAATTTCTGCTTGTTACAAAATTATCTAACAAATTCATTTTAAACTGACATGTGTGTCTGTTTTGAGGTTTGTTAAATACAAACCATATTATTATTTATCATATTAAAAAAAAAGGTTTCAAAAGTGGCCCTGATGATCAAAGAGGTTTCCTCCACATTTCTAATTTGTAATTTTGTGAATATTAAAAATTGTAAAATGTTTGTAATAACATGTTGGAATCAAATAAAATGTTTTCCTCTTGTAAGTGTTGCATAACGCTTTACTTTCCTCTGGATGAAGTGGCAAAGACACATCCTGCCAGCTGGAACTTATTTCTACTTTTTTCATAAGGGACTCTTGCACATAAACCTAAATAAACACATTTTGCAATGGTTCTGTTTTTTATGTATTCCTTCTGTTGTCCAACTCATACTGTAACAGATTTCTTTTCAAATATATGTGACTGGAAATACAGGCATACTGTTTTTCATTTAAAAATGTTTCAGGAAAGTTATTCATTTAATTGTCTGTGCAAACATTTTCTGGCCATCTCTTCAAATTTAGATGTGTTCCATTGTAGCTGGGCAAAGGCCCCTTTTTAATTTTATGACTAGTAGCTTATGAACACATCAATGACATGAAATAAAGCATACAAGGAATAATCCACTGGTAATCTAATTTAATTTGAATTAGTTCAAATGGTTTCAGTCCAATGTTTTACTTCATTTAAAAAAAAAAAGTATGTATAAAAAGAGTTTTGGGAGTTGAAGTTTAGTGCTGATTAGCAGAGAAACAAACATGCCCTCTCGTTTCTCCACTCTCTCAGAACAAAGAGCCAGAGTCACCCATAAAAAGTCCCTTTAACAACAGTTTACTGCCTGTTAAAAAATATGGTACTAATTACCAGTGGTACTGTGTGCTGATGGTCACCGCCGTGGTTGAAATCTGAACGGCACAATTAGGAGCAATCAGAGTGAGAAAAAAAGACAGACAGTTTCATTTCCTCGAGTTTTATTCGGTTTTTCTTGCATGAATGCTGGGAAAAAGAAGTCAGTATTTTACAAATCAAATCTTACCGTCAACAACGAGCATTTGCTCTGAATTAAAACGAGCAGATTCAGTGCAGCCCTCATTCAGTGACCAGGCAACAACAGGCCATGAACATGCAGCCAGTCCAACAACACTCAGCTGTGTGGGATTGTACGCTACTATTATCATTTAATGTCTTTTCTAAGGTGAATCTGTAAATAGTGCATTTCAGTTTTCACCACATTCTACTCTGGGCAAACTAACAGGCAATAAAGGAATTTCTGATTATCAAAGTCAATTTTGTTTCCTACAAGCAAAGCTAGTACATTTAAGGAAAATACACTTTTTATAGATCTATAACTAGAGGCAAGAAAAAGATTTTGGTCAAAAGTTGCTAATGTACAAAATACAGCGTGACGGCCTCTATTACTCCGCTCAATTAAAATTTACTCTCTGGAAAGGCCAAGTAGGGAATATATCTAAATGATGTCAGAAACATATCTCAATCACACTGTAAACATCTAAATTACTTCAGCAACGTAGTAATAGTGTCATCTCATTACTGCATCTTTTGTCAAATGTAATTACATGAAAATCAAAGGCATGAGTGGACCAAATTTAATCAAAAACATTTAGCAAGAGGCCATGAGAGCAGCAACACACACACACACGGGGGGGGGGGGAAGGAGCTGCTACACGTCACTGACTGGAATAAACATTTTTTTTTTCCTCTGTCTGCGCTCTCTTTCTTATGGCTCATTCAGACAATAGGCACCCCGTAAAACTTCAAACACTCACAGAGAATGATGGCGGGCTGAGGAAACGGCAGAGAGGAGAGGACGGCTGGTCTCCAACAACGTCTGTGTCAACTGGCTTCAGATTTAACACGACGGCAAGGTAACAGGCAGGGTTAGATAGGTGTGCTGGCCTGATACTAGTCTGTTATTAAAAATCTGATAGTGAAAATAAAGGAATTCCTCCCGGACTACAGCTGTATCAAAATACTCTATACCATCACACTTAAAATAGCTGTCAACCTTAAAAGAAATGAGTTTTCAGAAGTCTACAATAAATTTGTCTAGGTGTTTTCACCCTGACATGAATGCAATTTGAGGGTGAACACTAAATAATTTTGCCCAAATTTAAAAAGATTGGATATCTCCACCAACTACAGCCACTGGCAGCTTCATAAAACAATAGCAACCTTCAAATCCAACCCAAGAAATAAAATACTGATACTGTGTGTAGCTGGGATCCCACTGATTTGTGACCAGCTGTATGAAAAGAGAAAAACACAAAACACACTGTACAGAGAAACACAAATCCTTGACATGGTTTGGTTTCAGTTCAACACATCAGTGTGTCTGTGTGATGCTGTGTGGACAGACGTGGGGGGGGGGGGCAGGCAGGTGGGGCAGGTGGGCTGGACGGTGGTGGTCATCCCTGGAGGAGAGGCGGGACTCTAGGGGAAGTTGGTAGGGAAGAGGCTGAGCGGCTGGCTCTCGTTGGTGGGCAGGGGGGAGCGGTAGCCCTCGAAGTTGCGCGGGATGCTGCCGCTGGTGGAACCCGAGCTGTTGCTGAGGGTCTCAATGCTGCCCTCCCTCTGCAGCTCTGCAGGGACAGAGACACAGACGGACAAAGAGGGAGAGAGAGAGAGAATGTTGAGCTGGAGCCATCAGGTGACCTGTTTTAAACCCCAAAGAGCTGAGCTAATCAAACAACAGAACTGGGTGTGCCAAATGTCCACATGCACAACTGTATCCTTATTCTGACAGAAACAAAATGCCTAAAAAGCTCAAAACTTAAAAGCTTAAAAGTCCCAAATGAAATGTGTCCATAGCATCAAGTATTTCAAAACTAAGAAGCACAAAAAGTTGGCACTGTTTGCGTGTTCTTTGATCAAACACCTCCTGATTCAGAACTTTACCAATTTTACATTCTTTTATTTTGGCCTGTTTTTTGTATGGCTGCTTGTGTTAAGATCTAATCTTTAAACAGCCCTTGAGCAGTTTAGCTTGTTTTGGTAAATTATGGAAAAAAGGATTTAGAAAAAATACATGTTTATGCTCCTCAAAGTAAGTAAAAAAAAAAAACCAAAACTCTTTTTGTATCGGTACCAAAACTGAGATATTGTACCCGCACAAATATTCAAAAGCCCTACTCGCTGATAAACTTAAGGGCAACTACTAGTGTCATATTAAAGAAGCAAAAGAAGTTTTAAGATGACAACTGTGTATGGCAAAACTGTTCAATGTAAAAGCTGAAGTATCTCATTTGTGTACTCTGGGCCTTCCTATTGCTAATACTATCAAACAAAGTGTGACGATCAAGAATCATAAGCAGTCATATGATCAGACCGGCTGTAAATAAAACCCTGGGTTAATTTATTTGAAAAGGAAAATGAAGGTGAACTGTAGAATTATTACCCAAACTGTCTCCATCAGTTTACAGACTACCTTCTTGGTTAAACTCTGACCTACTGTATTTACTGTAGCTGTGTTTCCTCTCAGTTTTCATGCTCAGTATGGGATTATTACCAACATTTCAGGTGCAAATAAAGTGGGTTAGATAATCTGGATAAACTGTTGGTTTGTTTGTGGACTACAAATGATGGTCAAAACTACAAAAATAAGGTCCAAGTTAAAATAAACCACAATTATCCTTCAACCCACTGTTTTAGCAACACACATTAACATATAAAGGCTGTTTCAAACATTACAGGAAATAAGTTTCAAAGTGTACATGGCAGTCCAAGGTGAACATTTTACAGCATCATTCCTGCATTTAACAGACAGTGGGAATAAAAAGGCTGATCCCAGGAGTTTCCCTTCTTGTTGCTTTACTATGAATTACCCATCAGACCACTCTGAACCTGCATCTGTGTTATAAACAGAGGGAGTCCACATCTGTGGGATTAACCCACAGCATCAGTGGACACCAGTTATTCTGGGACACAGGCAAAACAACCGGCTCTCCCAACATTCTCTGGGTGACGCAGAGCGTTGCTGCTCCACAGCCCTTCAACATCCCTCACTGTGGACTGACCAAGCTGCTCTGGGGAGGATCTCTCCATAAGGAACCTATTACTGTTATTACATGCTGAAACCCATATCCGTCGATATATGGACAGAATGGCGTGAGTGTCAGTGGCAGCACAGTATTAAGACTGTGATGCATGGAGAGTATTGTGACGTCCATCAGCCGTCTCGCTGTATTTAATCTGCTGCTGCTGCCTGGCTGCTCTGCTGACAGTGGTCGGCGCCCTGTGAATGTACAGCGGCGTGCATCCATGACAGAGTATGACTGTCATCAACAAATTGAGAGCAGGATTTGATAATGCACGTACATGAGAACATAAGTGCACATGGTTACTGCTACTACATGGAACATGCTCGTCTGGGCAGCACGCAGATGAGGGGGGCGCTCACGTGGCTGTTTCTTTCATACTTGCACATACAACTTTTACAACCTTAATGTTTTTTTTTCTGCTCTGCTTTGAACCTGCCTCCCGACAGGAGTTGGATCGACCAATCAGCTTGTCTGACGTGCAGGTCTGCACAGCGCGTTGAGTTTTGAAAGGATTGTATGTCAGCTCCTCTGTGATCCTCTGACCTGTATACGGTTACCCATCACATATTCACAGAAGCATAATTCCAGCTTAATGTGCAACACACACTGGCCATGTTGCGTAGTGCTGCATCATATGACGCATGTCACTTGATTCCTGCAGCACACACCGGATGCGCTGCAGACAGGAGAAGTAGGCAAGGTACGGGAGCCTGGATGTGCTGGTCTGGGGAATGAATTTGATAAAATAGCTGCTTTTCTGGAGAGTCAGCGCTGCATCAAAAAACTAAAGCGGCTTGTTGTTTCAGGTTGTTGTTACCGCTAAGATGATGAGTTTAAGTAATAGATCCATGTATCCATCTATCAGCCCCCAAAACACTGCATAGGCTTTTATAAAACTATGAAGAAGTATTGTACAACATTGTGGAGTTATGAAGATGGTAATTATTTTATCTTTTGTCGCGACGATTGCCAAGTAAACAGTAGAAATTTGCAGTTTACGTTACAACGTAATCCACCAGGAAATGCACTGGTAGATTACCTTGTGTTGTTTTAATGCATTTTTGGTCTGAACACTCCCTTAGCCGTTGGAACTCCAGTGTACTTTTGCTGCTTAATCAATTTTCATTTATACAACAGGCTTCACTGTATGTGATGAGAAAACAGTGCTACAAGTGATACAAAGAGTGGGTTGTTTGTGAGTAAATGAATGTGGGGAAAAAAACAAAACAATAATAGATACTGATATGATGGCCTGCACTAACATTAAAAACCAGCGTAAATACAGAAGAAAAATAAAAGCTGACATGCTCTCTAGCTCTCTGTAGCTGTTCTCTGTTCTAGCCTACAGTTTCTTCCTGGTGTCAGTTTAAAACAGTTTCCACTGCTGGAGTTTTTACTGTGCCAGAATATCATGCTATGAATTCTTTCTGCAGTTCAGGATGATGTTGAACTGCACACTGCTGTCAGTCAAAAACTAACTGTGGAACACATCAGTGACCTCGAGATGAACAGGAGGTCTAATTAGCTTAAGAGTCTTTTCAAATTCATACTGTACTGACATTAAACCGCAGCGTGTGTGTGTGTCCTGCAGATGTGTGTGTCTGCAGATGTTCAGAAGCGAATATGGATACTGTCTTTTGTCACGGAGGGCATGCAGGAAGTGGGAGCTTCTTACTTTAGCCCAGGAAACCTAATACAAACCACACTGTTATTATCCCGGCTAACACGCAATGTGCCACTCTGCGGTGTCCACCGCCCAACCCTCCCACCCCCCTCCTGTTTAATTCCCCAACACTACACAGGGCAGAAACGCTGCAGTAATCCCAAGCAGAGGTGCGGACTGCCAGTTCACACTTCTCTGGGTTCAGATAATGTGTGGATTTATAAGGCCAATACATGTACTTTATTGGATGAGGTTGCTAATCATTTATTAACCAGCAAATTCCACATTTTTTAATCTGTAAAGATTAAAAACCTAGAAAACAGCATTTATATTTTGAGTCTGCAGCTCTCATATGTCTCCACTGAAACCCAGGATAATATTAATAATAATAATGTGTCACACCTATCATATATCAACTGTATATCTAGACATATGGATATATCACCGACCTGAGTGTGAGGGACTAAACAATATAACAGCAATGTGCAGACTTCTTTTGTGCAAAATACTTGGTGATAATGTAATATTGTTCTCCACTTTTTAGTATGGTTAAGAGTATGACTCTTCACTGTGCAATGGGACTATGGTACTTGTTTAAATATATAACAATGTTTTCTGTTTTCATTTATTTATATATCTATTTATTTATTATGCATTTGCAATTTCTTTTGCCTTCTGTAACCTCCTAAATGTTTTAATTTTATTTTGAGGTTGTAAGGTTATGGGGTGGTGGTGTGGAAGGGGTAAGGTGGTTATGAAATGTTGCCATGGCGGGAATGGGGCTGGAAGATTGGGGGCAGGCTGTACAGTGTGAGGAAATACAATATATATGTTGATATATTGCTGTATAATATTGAACCCACCCAATGTGTATGTTTAAAGGATTTAGTAAAAGCGATAAAAAAAATCTTAAAAACAAACAAACAAAAAAACTCAAAAAACAACAACTATCATTTAAGAGGAAAACAGCACTGACTCCAATATCAGCAAACTGATAGAGTAGTCTAATTCTGCACAATGTCTGTATTCATGTATATACAGTATAGTATCACAGCACACCACAGTGCCGGGGCTTATCTGTAAGAATATGGGTCATCTGTAATGATATCATCTTTCCAGCCACGGCTCCAGGCAAGCAGAGACAAGTGCTGGAGCCACTGAGACTGAGCCTCACCACTCCTCTGCAGCCCTGCACCGCTGCTGCTCGCCAACTCCTCACCTCAATGACAATGTGACACCCAGAGGTCCTTCAGGAGGATCCAGGGGATCTCTAGCAAAATGCTGCTATGCCTCTTTTTACCCATTAGTAACTTCTTAGTTGTATTCTTCTTGTCAAGCAGTAAAAGTTGATACATTGCCTCCCTGTTAACTCTGTTTCTTACATCACAGTTTCCTTGCTTCTGACTGTAACTGCCAGCCACTTGCCCTCCCTGCTAGCCTTTTTGCCAACCCCAGCTAGACCAGCTGGATCTGCACTGTTGCAGTGTTATTGTAGGTGCTGTAAGCTGCTGAACACCCCAGTAAAGCCCTAAAGGCCCTTTCTAGTGCTGCCTAATCCACCTCATTGTGTGACGCCTACCAGCTATTCAACAAGTCTTAACCTCTCATGCCCCCGACACAATCCCCCAGCGCTCTAATGTTGGGGATCTTTTCCTCTGGGGCTGATGTCACTAGGTAAAGTAATATGGTTATTTACAAGGTGGTTTTGTCCGACGTGATGTGTAGATAATGCTGTTCTGGAGAGAGGCCAATGAAGAAATTGAAACTACTGTAGGGTTTGACTGATATGGGCTTTTAAAAGGTGGCTGATATGAGCCGGCTGATAAATATTTTGTGCTAATATATAGTGGCTTATCTTTAAAAATGTCAATATCAATGCCAAAAATGATATGTATGTGAAATTAAAGACTATTTTCATACAGTATGCAGTTTTCTCCAGAGCTTTATTCTTGTCAAGGGAAAAAACCCTCAAATAGCATTTTGACCATTACTGGTCACTAAAATAAAATGTTCTTTACCAAGAAAGCTTTGTCTCCAGATATTAGCATGTGTATAGCCTAATCTTGGAAGTCATTCTGTTGCTGGTGTTGACTCTGTATGGCAGCTGGGACTGGAGCTGTGTTCTGGGATGACACCAGTGGCCAGACTTCAAAAGAAAGTGCAAGTCAACGTAAGATACAGAGTCAAAAAAGCTATCAGCAAAACAGCAGCAGATGCCACAGCTGGAGATAAGGGGGGAGGTTTTTCAGGCCAGAGTTGGATGGGGTGGGGGGGTTCTTGGCAGTGTTGAACAAGCAAGAAAGTTTAGCTGTTTTTGGAGACGCGTCCTCACACAATCCGACAGAGACACATATAACAACACAGCGGCAAGTTAATACCTCATCAGCCAATCGGACATACAGAGGGAATGATCAGAAACGGCCCAGTCTGCACCCTCGGCTGTGAACAGGCCTTAATCCTCTTATACTCTCACACAAACACACACAGACTCCAGCATACACACTTTTCATACAAAAACACAGGCTAAATCTAATCTCAAATGCAAAGTACAACAAATATTGTAGTTGTAACTGAAAAACCTGCAATATTAAATTGTGGGAATTGTTGGGTCTCTGTAAATATGAAGAGTCGGTCTAGACCTGCTCTATATGAAAAAGTGCCCTGAGATAACCTTGTTATGATATGGCGCAATATAAATGAAACTGAACTGAAACTGAACTGTCATGTCATCATTTTATACCTAAACATACTCCTAAATTCTTTTTTATTACATCTTGTCATTTTTTCGTAGATTTGTCCATCATTCCTATCAGTTTGCTTATTCACTAAAATAACTGCAGAAATCGGGAACATGGCAAGATCATTACAAATAAAATTGTTTTTAATTTGAGGTAAATGCTAAATGACAATCTACATTATTTTTGATTTGTGCCTTATTTTCATAGCTTCTGCAATCAATTGAAGACAATTGATTGGACTAGGTTGGGGTAGGACAAAGGGTCAGGTCTAAGTCAGTACAGTAGGTCAGAGTTGAACCAGGAAATCAGTCAGTAAATTGTGATGGGATGTTTTCAATGGACAGTTTGGGGATTATTATTAATGATAGGGACAATAGCCAAAACTAGGAAAATAAGACCCAAGTTTTATGAAACTGGAATTTCTCTTTAACTCTAAACCAGATTCCTAACCCTGACCTTCCATCCATCCATCCATCCATTTTCTGTTGCTTATCTGGGGCCGGGTCATGGTGCAGCAGGCTAAGCAAGTTAGTCCAGACATCCCTCTCCCCAGCAACATTTCCAAGCTCCTCCTGGGGGATCCCGAGGCGTTCCCAAGCCAGATGAGATATATAATCTCTCCAGCGTGTTCTGGGTCTACCCTGGGGTCTCCTACCAGTTGGACAGGAAACCTCCAAATGAAGGCGCCCAGGAGGCATGATCATGATCCGAACCACTTCAACTGGCTCCTTTCTACACAAAGGAGCATCCGCTCTACTCCGAGCTCCCTCTGGATGTCTGAGCTCCTTACCCTGTCTCTAAGGGTGAGCCCAGCCACCCTGCAGTGGAAACTCATTGCGGCCGGTCCGGTACAACGCCCGCATTACGCTGCACCAACCTGGATTACAATTTACCATTCAACTTCACATAAGAACAAACTTGACCATGAACATTACTGACCTTCAAATCAGTAGTTTGGCAAAAAAAACAACAATAACAACAAAAAACATTCTTAACATTCAATGTCTAATTCCTAGCTTTTTCCAGAGCTTTCAACTACATTTCATAAACTACCTCAGTGTTGTTCTTGCCTGTTATCACCTGACTGAATCATGTCCATCCTTTACGTGATTATGTGATGACAACATAGATATCTCTGTCAAAACAAAGAAAACTCCATCTGCTGAGGAAGACCGTGAAATATTGTTGAAAACTTTAGAAAATGCTGGTTAGTGGACCTTGAGTTAACACTTATTTATTCATTTTTGGCATAGAACAATCTTTATACTAAGCCTGGACCTCCGATCCGACCTAATTGTAATCTATACTTTAATCTATGTCTAATCTTGACCACACCATGCTAACCCTATCTAGTAATGAGGACTACAAAAACATGACCAACACATTTTTTTTTGTCTTTCTATCGTTGTGAGGACATTTGGCCCTCATAGGTGAAGATATATAAGGACACACACACACACAGCTACATATACAGAGCACTTCCTGTGGCACTGACTAGCAGTGTGTCGGTGTGTGTCATGTGCATGTTGTGGTGAGACTAGACTCACCACTGAGAGGAAGGGATCAAAGAGAATACAAAGGAGCTCTTAATCAGAGGGTCTGTGCCAGCCGGGCAGGGTAGAGTCCCATCCACCCGTCTATCCATCCTCTCTCTCTCTCTCTCCCCCTGAGACGCTGGGATGGGGGCAGTAACCCATAGCGATAGTATACTTATCCCAGCTGATTGTTTTTGTGTTTTAACTTTAATCTCACCGTTGGCCCCAGCTGGTTCTGATTAGTGCTCTCACGTCACATTCCAACCCCAACAGTCTCTCTCACACACACACTTGCACTTACACAGAAGTACATACACACTTGCCTATGTGAAGAATAATTCACATATATATTGGCGTTGGCAAATGTGGGTTCCTTCTGGTTGGTACCAGTATTTTATAAATGAACCCACCAACAGACCTTTATAATGAACAAAAAAGTAAATTATGAAGAAAAACAATATCAAATCAAATATAAAGAAAACATAAATATTAAAGCTTATATGACATTAGTTTGGTAGAAGCTTTTGTCCAGAGAAACTTACATTTTTCTTCCCAGGCATATATGGGGAGCAATTTAGGATTCAGCATCTTTCTTAAGGACACTTCAACAGGTGAACAGTAGGAGCTGGGGGCAGAAGCAGCAACCCTACAATTAATGGCTGGCCCGTGCTACCATCTAGGCTGCAGTCGCCAAAAAGATAGCTGAAAGATGAAGAATACTTAATGTTATCCTAAAGAAGATAAAAGCGGGCTTTATCTTTGCCATGTTGTAAAAGCCTATAGAAAGACACTGAATGGTATTTTTGTACATGGCTAGCAAATGCAAATATCTTATTTTTAGGTGTACATAACTACTACTGATGGCATATTGGTGGATATTAAATACCTAGAATTTACTGCATATGTGATCTTATTGAGTGTATTATCTTTGTCTTTTGATCTTGTTTTCTTACAGAACCAATGTAAAGTGGGCTATAAATGTCAGGTGCCACTTTATGGCCTGAACTTCCTTTTCTTTTGCCCTGAATTGGCCCCTCCTCTATGACTTCCTAGCAGAATGCTTGGTGATCACGTATCTACCAACTCCACTAGTATTTCCAAATGTGGTAAACTTTCTATTCATGATGATGGTGCTACATGCCATGGGTTTGTCTCTACCAGCTTTGATGATGGTTCTACTCATGGCAATGACATCTCTACCTGTGGAAATTATGATTTAATACAGAGCATTGATGCTTCCACTTGTCTTTTATGGTTTCAACCTGCAGTGATAATTAGAGCTGTAGCCAGGATTATAAAAACACTGAGGTCATGTGTCTTCTCAGGTCCTTAAAAACACCCAAATTTCCAAAAATATTACCAAGGGCATGACTTGGGTGTCCCTGATGTCCCCCTGTGTTGGTGGACACTCACTAACGTGAACAAACTGTACATGTTGCATTGACATATATTTTTCCTAATTTCGGTGAGACACAGAACCAAATTCCTAGCGCTGCCTTTCTCCCCAGTGTTGCCTGTTTTAGCTCAATACCAAGGCAGGAGGGTAAGATTAGCTGTGCTGTTTCTCCCTCAACAGGAACTAAAGATAAGAACCTGTGAAGGGTTCTGAGGGACATAAACTCCAAGAACTACTTCTCAAATGCCTTTTTGAAAAGGCTACAACTTTCAGAATATCTACATCCACAAACAGTGTCACACAACAAAGCACTGGCATGTTATAATTTAAGATACTGAGTTCAACTAGACCAATAATATATGTAAAAATACCATTTATAATAAGGACTTACACATGTTTTACACATGAAAGCATGTCAGCATCACTATGTGAGCCCTTGCCCTGCACAATCCTTAGAAAGCTGTCCAGTTGGACGATTGAGCCCACATTAGTGCGAAAGCTCATTAACATCTACCGGAGATCATCCTGATGGACTGTGAAAAGCCAGGCTTAACACACTCTCCTGTGTAAAGGACAGCGCACATTAATGTGGCTGGAGACACACATACAGTGTATCAGGGTAGATGGCATGTGCAGGGTTCAAATGGAGCCACGTGCTGGATGCTGAAACCTCTTTCATTTTATCTGCTGCTCAACCACTTGGGACTAGCCTGGATCAAACTCTGAATCACTCATTTTTTGTATTCATTCATATTTACAAGTTAACAGGAAACATTTTGACTAAAGGCACTGGTGTTGAGGCTGGTTAATGCTGCAGTCCGGAAATCATCAAAATCTTGACCGATGAACCCTTAGTCTACATCTTTCCCGACTAATCACAGAGGCAAAAAGAAGCTTGAAGCACCTTTAAAAACAGACTAACAGTGTCCAGCCCACATACTGGCAAGTCCACTGAGAATGCATGACGGCCTCATGCTTGAACTCCACAGGGTAAACCACAGCCAGCAGCTAGTCCCATGAATCATGATACTCAACAGGTTGCGTGATTAAGGAACAAATGAAAAAGAAAGTAAGTGATTCATGGGGCTAATTCCAGCCTTTGAGTGGGGACTTTCTCTTCGTCTTCTCTGACCCTATATTCTAAGCTACACCCGCTCCATATACACAGCTGACCACAACTTTCCCAGCGGCTGCTCATTAGAGTGTGTTATAAGGGGTGCCAACAACAGGCCGAGACACTCCTGACACTCTATGTGGGCCGCTTTGAATTAGGCCTCTAATGAAAACCTAGTGGTGACCCAGGCTTTGACTGGCTACTTACCCAGAGCAGACTGACAGCCGCCTCACCACTGGACACTGTATGGAACTGCTTTTATAGGCCGACTGCTACTCTTAGACATGGGCCAACAGAGAGCAACAACAGACCCAGACTGGTCTATCAAATGAGTAACATAAACAGCCAGTATGGTAAAGAATGTTGTATTGAGTATGTTCAGCTGAATTTGTATATGCAACAAACACACATACAGCTAACTAAAAGTAATTCAACTGCAGATTAGATCATTTGAGGACTTTCCACCACCACCACCGGAGACCAACGTATCCGCCTGAATCTAATGTCATTTTAAGTCGACACTGATGCATACCCATGCCAATGTCATGCCATGTTTTAAGAGTGGAGTGGGGCAAAGTAAAAACAAACTACGATGTTGGGCAATATTTAGAAGACATGCCATTTGGATTTTAAAGTAATCTGTACTTTCAATCGATTTCAATCGAACAGCCTTGATAGCAGCATCTATCTTGTTTATAGCGGTCGCCATTGTTGTTATTTCTCCTCCTTGGTTCCGGCACACAGCTTGACAACGGCGTTAGTCCCGCCCGTGGGCACCAAAATACCACACAGACAGGCATGTACAGCATGTACAGATTGGTGGTGAACTAAATGAAAAACCTGAATAAATGAATGAAGAAACTTAGCAAACACAGATGCTTCCATACAGATCACAGGGCTCACTGAATGGTTTGATAAGTATGAAAATAATGTGAATCATATGCTATGGCTTTCACAGTCACCACATCTCAACCCAACTATCTCTCACAGCTAGGGGAGATTCTGGAGCGATGTGTTCATCATCACCATCATCATAACACCAAATGAGGGAATATCTTTTGGAAAAATGGTTTTAGACCCCAGAGACTAGGAGAGTTTATGCCAAGGAGCACTGAAGCACCTTACTAACATGTTATGTTGGGGTTTTCTTTAAAACCCATCTGTATCTAGTTTCAAGCAGTAGCTACTTCTGTTATCTCTGTTGATGCAGGGTGAGGTTTGTGGAAATCCGTTCTCTTTTCTGCAAAAAAAAGTTCTTGAGGCTCACATAAGCATTTTAAAAAGACAGTGCATCAACAGTAAGCACATTCAAATACTTGTGTAAGCACTTCATGAGCAAACTGCCTATGGTGGAGGACAGATCCCACTCTGTAGACCATTAAAACACCCTAACCTGAACACACAAGCACACACACTCACATACATATAGTTTGATGTCCTTTGACAAGCATGTTGGGAGACCCCTGTCAATGGTTTTGGACAGGACGGCTGGTCTCAGCTGAAAGAGGTTGCTGGTGTTGGTGTCCACTGAGGAAACTGATGGACAGCACAGTGTCAGGAGGCTGTCGCTCATCATCACATCACATATCTGACTAGCCCCATAACCACGCCAAGGTAAGGGCCAGATAAGGCTGCTGCTGAAGACTGTGTGTGAGATGTGGTCAATATTATCACATAATAGTGGTTAAAATACTCTATAGTCAGTACATGTGTATGTGTTCTTCTTAGAAATGATTATTTAACTCCAACTCTGCCTTGATGCAAAATGAAGAGTCATTCATTAGGTATGGCACTTCAGTTACAGTGAAACAGTAGGTGTTTTTGAAAGCCAATGCCCATATTGTTGGATTGGAACTATAATTAGGACCAGGAGAATCAACACACAATCACACAGATTAGAAAACCACTGCTGGGTTGATCTCTCTGGGTTAAAACTTTTACATCATGTTGAACTTCTGGTCACTTAGATTTGTGTGCCAAGATCCTTGCAACCTTGCTGTGCAGTACACAAAATAATCAAGATGGACTACTAATGTACAGTGTATTACACTATCATTGTGTAGCGCATATTCATGCGAAATTTCATTGTACCTGAGTGTAATGGCAATGAAGATAATTAATAATTAATTTTATTCTACTCTTGTCGATTGCTTATTATTGGCTTTTTTATTTTATTTGCTTTTTTCTTACCTCCTTATGTGTATTGCTGTATAATTTTTTGGTGAGTTATGTCTTGGCTTCTGTAACCCTGCGACTTTCAGTATATTCATGCATGTTTGTACGGAATACCCAACAAATCCTCAGAATTAAACACAAAAATCTGTTGTTTGTCCATGCCCTCTAGAATGACACATATAAGCATTTTCTGATCCAGTGCTCCTAACTGTTACAAATCACTGTAGGAAAAATCCATGCTAACGTTTGGTTAGGCAAAGGCACAAAACCACTTGGTTAGGTTTAGGAAAAGATTCTGATTTGGATTAAAATCACTACTTAGTTAAGGACAGAGGACCTTCATCGTCATGGTTACAATAATAACCAACTGGTTGGTTAAAAGAAGCCAACGTTGATTGTCAGTAGGAAAGGGAAAACAAACAGCCTTCCTCCTTTGCTCGTTTTGGGACTTTTGCTGAAACAACTGATGTTGTCGTTCTTCTTGGGAGAACAGTCTTGGAATACCATCAAATGCAAATGTTACAATGTCTTCTAACCTGGCTGAGCACATCAGGCCAGAAGTGTGACGTTTGATGATGTCTGATAGTATTCATTCTGCAATACTACAGAAAGGATGTAAACAGTCGTCTCTGCATCAGTCACATCAGAGTTACATGACTGAATCTGATGCTGTTTTGCTAAAATGTTAATAGTGGCCTGACTTTTCTGTCTAAATGTAGTGACCGAATACACAACATCAAACACACACATTTACACACAAACACACACAGGGGTCTGTGCGATGCTTTTCTTGGAGCAAGTGTGAAACCACAACAGCGGCAAATGAAAGCAAACTTGTGTAGGACTAAAGAGCTGGCAAGAAGAACAAGACTCCATTGAGCACAACATCAATGTACTGTTGGTACTTGGTACTTGTGTACAGGTTAACCCTGAGAGACACACAAACACACACAGTCAGCAAAGCAGTCAGCAAAGGGTCAAAAGGTAAAAAGGTTTGTATAAAGGAGCAGAGTCCTTTGAATAGCTGCTTGTAGACGAGAAGCTGGATACAAAGAGGAGCCTCCATTACATATGGATTGCCTTTATATACAGTAGAAAAGCTGTTTTCGAAGGAGACAAATCTATCATTCTTGGGTTTGAATAAACAGCAAGTTCGTTGTTGGGTAGAAAATGGTCTGCTTTGGGGTTTGACCTTTAAGAAGCATGATTTCCTTTATCTGCCTTAATGTGAAGCAAATGCACTTTCTTTGCTTTCTTTGAACAGGTCAGATGAGGGTCAAGAGAGCAGAGGGTGGAAGGCTAACATTCAAAAACAGCAGATGAACGTGAACAACCTGCAAGGATGCACAGTCACATACACAAAGGGTTTGACAAGAACACTCACCAATCCACCAAATGCACATACCAATGAACTGCTGTGGGTAGCGCCATCAAGATACTAGACAACCAATTCTTGTGCCATATCCAGATTCTGGACTGGTCGTGTGCACAAAGGACAGAAAGTCCATGCATAAGGGCTATTTGTTTGGGGATCACATCCCTAATTAACACCCAGGACTCCCTGAAAACGTCAAGTTAGCTGCCTCAAAAATGACGCTTCATTTTTTATTTATTAATCCTGTAAAGTTTCTTTGCATAAAGGAAGGTTAGGAGCAGTACAAAAAAACAACACTGAACAGGCAGCTAATGCACAGTATATTTTCCAGATGATAGCTAGCCTGCATATAATACTGGTGCTACTATAGCTGTACAAACTAAAAAACATGGTTGATTATATATATTAAACCTCTGAAGTTCTGCTCTCCCACTACATCTTTGAAAAGCCCCATTTAAGTCTCTAAAATCCAGTAAACATAAACCAGTCCAAAATACATAAAATTGCAAGATAAAAATTCTTTAAAAAAACATGGACCCCTCAATTGTCATTGGGTATTTTGCACACAGAGGAAAAGTGAAACATAAATGAAGGATATGGTGATAAATCACTATCTTCTCAGTCACATTGCTTGTCCAATACTTTTTCAATATCTGTTAATCAGAGTGGCACGTGACAAAAATTACATATGTAAATAGAATCTCTGTTTGAGACAGTACTCTCTCTCTCTCTCTCTCTCTCTCATATATACATATAAAGTAATGTGAAAAATACAATCTTTCTTTGTCATGCTTATACTGTATATGACTAATATTTTTGTACTAAATTCAAGCTGAGACAAAAGATTACTTCTACAGCAGACATTAATGTCTAGATACATTCTAACTAGCGTGCCTTGAAATGTTACAGTACGTGGATACTATATTTTTAAGACCTAGCCACTATTACAGACCGTATTGATCAGTTAATGACCCAATGAAGAGAATCGGTTTAAATTGCAGGCTGTAATCCACTTCATCATCCAATCCAAAGGCTTTTCTGGGTTTTCTTCTAACCTCTTAATAGGAAAACACAACATGCACAAACCAATCAGAGGCTTGAAATAGCTACCAATGTAAAAGGAAGCTCTTGCTATCTTGTGCAATCTTCCTCCCAAATTACTGTCATTCTGTCCCAGAATATTATTGTACTCGTCATTAAGATGATCATTTCCTTAATACTGAATAAGAAAACCTTGTATTGCTTTTGTTTGTATTTGAGTGATGTGGAGTGGAAAAGAGAGATAACATTATCTCCATAGCATCAACATGAAGCAGATGCTTTTCATACATCAGCTCTAATTGTTTTAATGTGGCATAATTGTGGCTGAGCTTTCATCTTGGACACGTGGCTGCACAGATCCTCAATGTACAGCAAGTCTCGTTATGCTATCAGTCTGTACGGGCATAAACACACAGAACATGATATCATTGCTTCACTTTCATTCTCTGCCTATATCAGTCTAGATCCCATTTGATTGATACACTTTGTTTGCCAGTGTTGGGCTTTAACATAAAATCAATGCTGCCCACCTTCCTCTCGTGGAGAAGATATGATTGTATTCAAAAGCCTCAGAGGGTGAGCAGCCTGTAAAACGTGCTAATGTGTGGAAGCTGTCTCACACCAGAAAGGCAAAGCCAATGTCAATTAAGAGTTGCTGTGAAATTTCTACCATGATAGAGCTGTTATTGCACTTAGAAGAACTGAATCATGTTGGGTATCAGTGGAGTTAGTGTCATAAATATCTGAATGTTTTATATGTTGGGGAGTTGAGATTAGACTGCTTTTTGGTTTTCTTTATATACCCCTTTATATATAGAATGACTCACTTATAGTTTCTCACTTACGCACTTACTCTAGGATAGGATTAAAAATATTGGCATGTGGGCGTCTGACGCACACCATATGACCCTGGCATTCCCAGTTCGATTCCAGCTGGGAAACTTTGTCACCATGCCTGTATGGGTTTCATGCTTGTTAGTTCATTCAGTAAGCAAATAGTAATATCAGCTGTGAAGGCAGATAAAATTATATCTTGCATACATCCAAAATAGTGAATCTGATCTGTTCTGATTAAAACAAATGCAAAAGAAATAAAGATGAATGGTTCTTTATGGCTTGAAAGTCTGCATGAACGGAAGGAAACGGGGAAAGGAGTAAAAAGTTGGGAAACAGGCCTGGACAGTGCTAAGAGTGAAGATAAAGAGAATAAAAGAGAAGAAGAGTAAATGAAGATACTGTAGATAGTTAGTGGTACGAACAGTGTTAATTTAGACATGAAGAAAGATGTGAATGTGTGGTATAAAATACTGTGTGTGTGTTTCCATGGTGCTAAATGTAAAGGTCAGTGCACAGACACGGAAGCATGCAAGATATCTCAACGACTACCATATAAAAAGCTGCCTTTCACTATGCAGCCATCCAGAGCTACTGTGCTGTATCACTGCATTTCAATACTTTTGCAACAACAGTTTATTCAAGATATCAAGATATAGCCTACTACCCAATGTGCTAATATTGTATGAAAAAAAAAATCAGTCATACCGGTGTAAAGCACTACTATAAAGGAGTATGTTTTACTGTCACTCTTTAAAGTTCAGTGGAATTCAACAAGAACCTATGAAGTGAGTCACCTAAATAACCAACATTGTTTAAGGTCAAGATAAACAGGGTATTGTCAAATCATCATATGTTTTTACCAGATATGAGTACTGGGGAAAGGCTCTGGACCAACAACCTTTGTCCAACAAACAGCTTATTGCACTAAGGCATGAGCACAAGAGACCATCTGAACATACATAGCGCAGCATCTGTCTTCTTTATAGTACATCTCTCCCTCCACTGATGCTACACAATGTACTGTTTTCAGTTCAATAAGAACAATCACAGATCACACTGAAAGTTTAACAACATACAACTACATGTGATTTGAAAAGTAGCACAATCACAAGCAGCTGCAGGCTGCTTTGGGATTATTTAACGGGCACATGCTGTGGAGCATTCATGTACTGTGGGAACCTCTGACCTCCAAAACATGAGAGTCAGCTGCTTAATAGTCGGATTTTGTTAGTGAAAGAACATACCAAATTCACATGGACCGTTTCATAATGTTCATGTTGGTTTATTGTTTGTTTCCTAGATGTCATATTCTGATAGCATAGCTTGTAAATGGAATGCTGTCCAGCAGCTGACACTCAAATATCAGCTGTCAGAACTTCACACCCATAGACAGCCACATGGACCAGACTTGGAAAGTAAGTTAGAAGAGTTAAGATAAAGTAGATTTTGGTCAAAATCTCAAGTTCTTTTTTGTCAAATGCTTCTATCATTTCCAGAACTTGTCTACTGACCCATTCCTTCTATCCTCTTCTCTTTGTTACGCTCCAACCCACTTCTTCGAAGGAGGACTGATATATATATATATATACACACATATATATATGCACACAGAGATGTCCTTGGTTGGACATTCTGTTGACAGGAAGTTCCAGTGTTGTGGAAAGCTGGCCTGGCTCAGCTCAGCTCAGCTGCCTCTCCATTATGTATCCTATCACTTATTCATGCCACCATGTTTTATTGATACACACACACACCAGCAAGCAGGGTCATGTTAGGAGAGATTGTGTATGTGTAATATATGTGTATACATGAGAGTCAGTGTGACAGGGTGTGAGCAGAATGTGTGTATACATGTGTGTTGAGTGTATGCACTCCCAAAAACACATTGTCTGTTTAAAGTGTGACTGTGTGTGTGAATGCAAACACTCTGGCTACACTGTTATGTGTTGCCCGAGCTTGCTGCTATTTCATATATTATATTAATAATAATATATGTTCCAGTATGAGCAATCCGTCTCTGATATGATGGATGCGATAAAGTTTGATGGATTACAGATCTACTGGAAAACTAATAAACTGAATAGAACCACTTCACAAAAATCAGCTTTCCCCAAAAATGTTTCCTTTGAGATTGTGTCCTCACTCTGATTTCACACTAGGGAGGAAGCAGACATCATTTCAGTTATTCAAGGATGTATCTTCCTGTAGCAAAATGCTAAAGTAACATGAGATAATAAAGATTGAATATAGCCTTCCGAAACAAACATTCCTAGTTGCTCAAGGGATACAAACTTTGGCACAACATCGCTGGTTGTCTCTGGGATGTGTTACCCTGACCTGAATCATATGGAACACAGCAGAATCACTGCGATTGCGCTGGAGTTCAGAGGAGCTTTAATGCCCCATAATAGTCTAAGTACTGTTTCAGATGCTTTCATTATGGGTTTGCATAAAAAACATGTATCTTCTTTTCATGAAATTGGTCAAATTGATAAATGTTGTACATTACATTTCTTTTTATGTTCTATTAAGTCCTTGATATACTCCAAAACTAATGTGAATACATACTACACTGGCCGTACACCGACGTGTTCCACACATGCAGTTGATGTGCTTGCAGTATGGAAAGCCGATAAGGTAATTATTTGTCTCTTCGATGTTTTATACATCTGTTAATATAGTTTTATATCGCCAGCTGCCGTTTAAAAACGCTGTTGCAGACTGCGTTTGTGAACGATGTGTGCCGGCGCATGGAGCAATCAACTTTTTTCTTTTTTATTGAATACAAAAGTTCAAACAGGCATCTGTAGAACATGACATTAGTTCATTACAATACAACTGAGAACATGGCTGCCACAAATACTGATAAAAGAAAATCATTTAAATTGGAAGGTAAATAATACAAATAAATGAATAATAAATAAATAAAAAATTAACGTGTAAAAGTGTGAGAGAAGGGGTTACTTCTACGAAGTCAAGTAGTTTTAATGAATTCTAACAATTAACATGTCTCAAGGATTTCAAAAAGACGGCAAATTTATTTCTCAGTGCTTCAAATAGGATATCTACATTTGTATAAATTTTGCCAGCAGAATCAAATTGTTTACAAGATATTCAACATTTTTGTCCTGCAAAGAAATTCCAAAAGCAATGTTACTATATTGGAAAGTTGATATCTTGTTGTTTGAACATTTGTATTGTTAAAAAGCTGACTTAATTTCCTTACATTTCACTGGTGTAAACAGACGCACACTGGCGTTGTAGTCGCTGTACAGGATGGCATTCAGATATACACACCAAGGAATAAACAGCAGTCAGCAGCAGGAGTCCTATCACGCCCTATGCCAGTCAAAGTGTGCAGGCGCATAGAGCTGCATTCACAAATGCTGACTGCTGTTTGCAACAGTGTTTCTAAACTACAGCTGGCGATATAAAACTATATTAACAGACGGCAGGGAAAAGGAGACGAATAATGACCTCATCTACTTTCCATATTGTAGGCACATACAGTACTCCCAGGGATCAGCTAATGACAAAATGTATGTCACTCAGACACTCATGGACCCTCATGGAACTTCACAACCAATTTTGGCATCTCCTTTGCATTGTGTATACAGATGGCAGTACTAAGGTTGTGTGGTTCTTTAATGTCTGTGAATTCAAGATGATTTGCAGATGATTTAAATAATGTTTCCAGGCCCTTTTAAGTAAAATGCTTTTTAATGCTTTGAAGAGCTCCTCAAGCCTCTAGAGGGTTTTAATGTCGTCCACCAGGATTCATTGGTGGCACTGAATACATATTACACAACCTGTGTGGCCAACATTATGTTATCTTTTGGTGTTTCTGTAGCTTGACTGCCATAATAATAAATTCATGTTTATAGTGGTTTAGCATACACTGAAGAATCCAACAGGGGTCAGTATGCTTGAAATGAACAAGGGCATATGATATGTCATTCAATCATCTCTAAAGGCAAAAGTGTTACTACCTGTTCTAAATAGCCTTAGTTAAAGGGCGAGCGAAAAGCCTGCCGTCATAGCTTCTCCTGGCTGCATCTCGCTGCCTCCCTGATCTCTCTACACGAGTTCTGTGTCTTTTGCATTTCTTTGTAGTCTCAAAGCAATAAATTGTACAAATGGGGATGATGGCGCACAGTCTCCCCTTTAAGGAATTCATGGTGTTGCACACACGTGTCAATGTCAACAATTGTCGGAAGTAGTTGTGTGAGGAATGAAGAAAGACTTTGAGAGTGAAGTTCAAGCCCTTACTTCCACAACTCTGCGCACCTCACTCAGATTGTTGGTTTTGGACAGTCCCCCAAATTCCAATGTCAAAAAGGTGTGGAGGGTTTCAGATGCTTTTAGATGCTTCGACAAGGAATCTTTGGAGTGCATTGAGGCCCTAAGGCTTCCTTCAGAAGGTAAAAGCTTGAGTTAGAGTAAAGGACATGAACAGGACCTCACAACTTTTTCTCACCCTGTCTAAGATCAGACTGCTCAAAGAGTACCTGCAGAAGAGGATAATCTTTGACTGGTATAATTTCCAATGCAGGCTGCCCAAGAAGTACTGACAAATTACCTGACCAAGATACAGTATTATACTTGCATGAAATTCAGCTTGACACCAAAAACCATGAGTCTATGTCACAAGTGCAACCACTGGTTCAGCAAGGAGTAAAGGTATTCAATGTTGATTCTCCAACTGAGTGTGTCATCAAGAGCTGACTTGAGGGATAGACTGGCCATGGAATATAACTGGCTCATGTTCACTAACTGCTCTTGGGTCAAACGCAATCTACCACTTCTTATTCCCATTTGAAATCTATTGATTAGCATCACACTTAACTGTTATTTGAGAGGAAATAGGATGAAGGACTAGTGCCAATGCAATTGCAATATCATCTAAGAAGTTAATAATGTAGCTCTGGTGCAATTGTTAGTATACAACGTGCTACGTACAAGACCACTGTGTGTGTTTTGTAACTTGTAACACCACATAGTCCAAACTCCAAACCACTCAAGTATCACGCAATGGAAGTCACTAGTATCAGCTGGAGCGAGAGTTTGGAAAAAATGGACTGGATGCCGTTTGAGTGACGGGTCACAAATCACGGCGAGTTCATCACTGCAGTCAGCAGAGCGACAGAAGCAGCAGCGACAACAAGTGTTTTGCTGCGTGCTGCTGCTGCCGCCGGTGGTGAAGCAGATTGGGTGAAGTGGATCGCCCTCAGCCACAAGTCCATTTCGGATGCTCTGCACAAAGTGTGTCTCCAGCCCTCTTGTTGTCTGACCGAGCCAAAACAGACACAGGAGCAGGGTTTTAAAAAGAGCTTCCCACCACTCTCACCATCTCTCTCTTTCTCTTTCTCACCCTAATTCTCTCTCTCTCACTCTGCTCTTGCTCGCCCTCCTTTTCTGTGAACCCTTACAGCCCTGTGTGTGTGTGTCTCCCTTGAGCGAGCTGTTAAGTGCAGTCTCCAAAAAACTCCACAAAAGCCCATTTGCAGTCAGCTAGAGAGCCCCACACACACACAACATCCACACAAGTGCAGATTGACACTAAAACGCATAGACACATAAACACACAACTACATTCACACACTGAGACCCTCACACATGTAGACACACACTCCCTTACACTTGCACACACGCACACTTTTCACACTTCCCTCTGGGCAAACGAGGCAGAGTGGCAGAGGCGAGGCTGGGATAAATGATACAATGATATCCAGGCCTGACTTGTCAGTGGAGTTGAGAGAGAGGATGAGGAGGATGAGGATGAAGAGGAGGAGGGGCGAGCGGTGGCAGCTCTGAATACAGGAATTATTCTTCATCGTCTCACTCTGTCACCGCACATTACGCTCAAACTCTCGCCTGGCAAAGTGGAGAGAGAGAGAGGGAGAGGTTGGGAGGAGGAGAGTTGGGGTGGGGGGCGGGGGGTGCGCTGAAGGGCAGATATAATGACCACACTCTGCTTTCACACTCGTCGTCTCTTCTCTCAGCACCATACTCTCCGGCCCCAGCCAGCCTCGCATTCCCTTTTCTGTTCTTTCACTCGGTCCCTGACGTCTTTTTCCCCCCTTTTTCCTCCCTGCGTTTGTTCTTTCTGTCTGTCACGGCAGCGCTGAGTAGCTTTCAGGGAGAGAGTGCACTCATTTGCTCTTTCTCTCTCTCTCTCTCGCTTTCTTCTCTCTCTTTGGTTAAAGCGAGGGGACAACATGGCCCTCTGGGCATGTCACAAAATGATTAACTAATAGTTTTGAGTTAGTCAAGTATCCAAATGGTGTGTGCATGTGTGGTCCATTGCGTGAGTACTTCAGTCTGTACATTAGGCCGGCTACTGAGATCATAGTCACAATTATGCTATGTACAATATACATACAGCTGTACATACATGGAAGCTGCGAGAAAGCCGGTAGCTAAAGACTGGCCATATTTATGCCAATTGAAATGTTAGACAGTGAATGACTTCAATGGATGGTTGAAGTCACATTTTGAGAAGGCATGTCTGATTCATTATTTATCCAGCCAGTTTTCTGGACAGACTGAAAGGACTTCATGACAAATCAGACTGGCATGTTGAAAACCTAAACTATTACGTTCAGTTCGTTTGAGGAAACCAAAGGCATTCATCCCTTCAATGTCTTTTCCTTGTCTTCCGCTGGCCAGCATTTCTCATTGATGTCCTGTAAATTCATGTCTACCAGTCGCTGTTAGACCACAGTTCACATGAGCATTTGTGATACGTCAAAAACTAGACCAAATCACATGTACACACGGGTGACTGTATAAATGGGATAAATGACAAACATAATCAAGGGCTTGATGAAAATGATGTGAATCATATGCTATGGCCTTCACAATTGCCAGATCTCGACCCAAGTGAACACCTATGGGAGATTTTTGATCAGCGCTCTCCACCACCATCATCAAAACACCAAATGAGGGAATATCTTTTGGAAGAATGCTGTTCATCTCTCCAGTAGAGCTCCACACACTTGGTGAATCTATGACAAGGAGCACTGAAGCTGTTGTGGTGTGGTGGACAACTTACTAAGACACTGGCAGTATTTCAAACTGCCTACTATACGAGCAGTATATACTGATTTGGCCAAAATGTAGGATATAGTATGCAGTATGCAAACAAAAGCAAAATCTGCATTATGCCAAAAATACCCAATGTTGTACTGATTCTGAAAAAATCTCCAGTATGCATCAGACCAGTCTACCTCGCCTACTGTGTCCCACAATGCAAAGCGCTGGCGGTGGTTTGCGTTATGTAAACTTTCACTTATTTCACCTCAACAGTCCACCGAAATCTAATTCTGAATACAAATTTGAGGCGAGAAATAAGCAATCCAGTTGCTGAATCTTTACTCATATGAGATCTACAAGGCCTCATTTAAAAGTTTGTTCTGACTTTCATAAGGCAAGGACACTACTGATGCGACAGCTAGCCTATTAGCTTATTACTATAATTTCCCATTGAGGTTAGCAAGTTGGCTTGCATTTTACTGTATACAGCCTGTGGTAGCTCATTAGCCACCAGCATCTAGCTTTTCCAACAAATGCTGTTCTAACAAAGTGACGAGGGAGGTCTGAGGTGCTGCAGGTGGACACTTTTGTTGTCATTAGCCATGTTATTGTTTACTTCCGCTTTCCAAAACCAGAAACTGGCTACACCTGGCCTAGCATACTGCAAAATAATTATTATAATATTATTATATATTATATTATATATATTATAATATAATAATTTGTCAACCAACAGTATTTCAATGGGCCTTCAGCCCTGATGGATAACATGGATCAACTTTGTCCCCCTGTTCCTCAAAGTAAGGTTTTCTTGAATTTTGTGTTGGTATCGGTACCAAAACTGAGGTATCATATCAGCACTCGAAACAAAACATTTGAAACATACTATGCCCTACTTGAAATTCAAGACTATTTGGTGACACATTATAGACAATTGATGGGAAACTAAACTTCAACAACAGGCTACCCAAATAAAGTTTGACCAAATATGTACTTATCATGTCAACCGTGGTCTGCATGCTTACAGTATGTTATGAACTGCAGCAAGAGAGTCTGCTAGCCAGCCATCATGACACAAGAACCCACACAAGTTTAGAAGGCTCACATGCATGTTGCTCTTGTTGGTGTGTGCGACTGTATAGTTATGTGTGTACGTGTAGAACTGAAGCCAGCAGATGTCTGCTCTGATTGATAGGAAAAGAAGGACCTCCAAGCCTGTTCACCACCCCCACCCCTCCATCCATCCCTGTGTGTTGTTGCTCTTATGATGAGTATCAGTGTACTAAAACAAGGCTGAATAGCAAAGAAACCAGTCAGCCGGCAGGATAATAGCCTTGCTTTGTGTGAATGGAGTACGTGGCCAATTCAAATACAGGATGTATTGTACAACCATTAAATCACACAGCTGTCTGAACAGGCGTGCAGTCTAGTTTCCATGTTTCCTTAATAGACCAATTAATGAGGTTTTCTATGGAGTGATTTATATAATAGCAAAACTTAAAGAGGCTATTCATTTTTATATAATAGAAAACTTTTTAATGTTTTTTCCTGTGCAGCTTGTTTGCATGGCTTCAGGCTTCAAGAGATTTCATAGACACGAATCAGCTACTTTATTGTAAAGTGACAAGAACCATATTGACAACATGTTCAAAGCATACTTCAAGCTATTGTAAGATCGTCTGAATGGTCATGTTATCCACGATCGGACTACATCTGCTCAGCTCAATATAAAATATTTAGTTTGATAAAAGAACATTATCTATAGGTTACATTTTAGCCGTCTTACTTACAATGCTAGTAGCTTTCCATAGCTCAGCATTGTGTATAACAAATAGATTGATTTTGATCTATGGACTATGTGTTACTGACATACACACAGTACATTGGTGCAGAGAACTTTCGGTTATGTAAAAAGACAAATTCCAGCCTGAGAAACCCTCACACTGATATATATCATCAATCTGTGATGTTCAGTGCATTCCGGGAATTATTTTGTGATGATGTGCTGCTATTTACCCCTACAGTGTTCCTAATTTACCTCAACCTGCCACCTCACCTTTTACTTCTGTTAGTGATTTCCAACTTTTCCCTGTATATGTTGGATAATCCCTAGACGACAAATGTAAACGTATTCCTTTTAACTGAGAATATAAGAATATACAGTATATGTATTTGTACCATAGCCACAGAGAATACTTGTTTTTGATTGGCTGGAGGGTGTGTATTATTTTTAGAAAACCCCATGGCTCTGATCTAGTGTTGTCAACACTGGTCTACAATAATAGTCAAAGCTGGCACAGTATTAGGTTTTGGGGTTTCCTGCTTGTTGAAGAAGCAGACTAATGTTAATTTCAAAGACAGATTTTGCCAACATAAAGTCTACATTTAAAGTGTGTATTCCCCCAAAATATGAACACAAAATGCTGCCCCATGGGATTATGAAATATAATGCACTTTGCTTCACATTGGGGGATAATTACTTTGTGTCATACATTATTTTTCAATAACACGGTGGGTGTCATGCTGTGTGAGGCATGTGTGAGGCCCTGTGCAAACTTGGTGTGCAAGGCCTTGATAATTGTTATGCATGGACTTGAATTTTAGTACAATGCACATAGCTATTCTAGCAAGTACAAATGTATGGCACAATTTCATACAAATACAGTTAGACCTGCAGTAACATTAAAACAAAAAAGGTGCCTTCCTCAGTGTAGTCTTTCTAGAATTAACCAGAACAGAGGATAACATTCAAACAGTTAAATAAAAAGAGCTATGGACGGGTGCAACAAACGTTATTTGGCTTCATACATCAAATAACCTCACACTTTAATAGCAGAATAAAGCATCACCAAGGCAGACAACACAGACAAAATAAACTTCACAGCAGTTACAGCCCACAAACACACATATTAAAGCAAAAAGAGAGCTTGCACAGTTTTTACACACTGCATAGCACACACACACACACACACACACACACACACACATACACACAAGGCTATGATGTTGGCAACGCAGTGGTTGTTGAAGTCTTCATCTGGAGAGAGAGTTACAACAATCAGTGAGTTTGGTGTTGTACTCACCTGTCTGAACGACTTTGTCAGAGCTTTGTGCACCACAAAGTCCTCCTCAATCTGCTCTAGGTTCAACTTCTCTACAAGTATATATTCTCAGTGCATACTATGACCAGTCCACTCAGCCTCTCTGTCCCACTGTAACCAGTCCACTCAGCCTCTCTGTCCCACTGTAACCAGTCCACTCAGCCTCTCTGTCCCACTGTAACCAGTCCACTCAGCCTCACCAGTCCACTCAGCCTCTCTGTCCCACTGTAACCAGTCCACTCAGCCTCTCTGTCCCACTGCACTCAGAGATAATCAAAAACAGCAAAAGGGTCTCACAAACCTCACTGAAGGTAGAAGTGTATGTCTCAGTGAACGTAGAAGTTATTGCTGAAGGATCCACCATGAGCATGTTAGCATTTAGTATTTTAGCCAGACCCAGTTTTCCATTGTATGTATGTTTTCCAGAGTGCCAGCTGAGTGCAGAGTGTCTCCTCTCTGGACATGGAGCTCTGCTCTCCTGCGGCCGCAGACACACCAGCAGCTTCTTCTCTGCTGCAGCTGCTGATTTATCTTCCTTCTTTTGTTTCACTCTCACACTGTTTATCAGGACTTTTTCATGTGACTTTCTGTAACGAATGTAACTTGAAATGTAGTGAAGTACGACACATGAAATAAAATATACTTAAGTATGAGTAAAATTGCAGATTTTTAAAATTACTCAAAAAGTACACAAAAAACGACTTTGTGACAATAACAAGAATAAATGTAATAGGTTACTACCACCCCTGGACATACTGTATGGCTGCACCTTTCACTCCCCAGTATCAGTGCAAGATAGTAAGTAATTATAAACATTATGAAAATAATAAAGTAATTCAAAGACTGTGTCATATGCCAGTTAAACTCTATAAACAGCTATCTGCATATGAATTCAGAATCTGTAGGCATGGGACAAGATTTTGGTATTGGAAGTGTTCTGGTTTCCATTTGTAGTCCGTTTGTAGTCCGAGTAGTATTGACCAATCACGTTTGAGGGGGCTTTGGTTGCATGCAGGTAAACAGTCCATATGGAGAGCAAAAGACGTGGAACACATTGGTCGAAATGCAATCTCAGAACTCATCGGCTATCGTCTGACAACGATTTAGCTTTTATCAATCTCAGAACACTAGAGATTAACTTTTTATTAGCTTTATTTTATTTATCTGCATTCAAATCACTGTCAGACGATAGCCAATGGGTTCCAAGATTGCTAATCGGACTGTAAACAATGACCGGCGCACGGAAGAGGAAGTCTTGGTCCAGATATCTGTTATCCGGATATCCACTAGCTACACCAGAAGCCCCGAAACACTGGCCATTGTCCCCTGAGGCTAAATCGTCATCAGAGGATAGCCAATGGGTTCCGAGATTGTATGCCAATAGAAAAGTCTATTTCCATAAATGTCCAAAGCAGACTTTTTGTGGGTGAAGGTTCCTACTACTGTGAAGAACTGTGGGACTTTCTCTAAAAGGGGGTAGTACTATTACGTCAAGACGTTGACCTTCTGGGGTGGAAAAGCTCATAATTTTAAGTGAAATGATGACAGCAGCAGTTTTCCAATCAGTCACACAGACTTCGAGTATATGGAGAGAAATTCTCCAGGTTGTTTTGAAGACAAGCTCCAAATCTGGACATTCAACAGAAACATAATGAGTAGATGAACCAATTACTGCCCACAGGGACTAATAACTAAAGCAATTATGGTTCTTTAGAAATGAGTAACAGTAATGAGTAATGTATTGCATTTTTCCAGTCAGAAGCCCAACACCGGTTAGATGCAAACCGTAGATTACAGGCTCTTAGCAGTTGCCAGTGGCATTAAAACAATAAAGCATTATATTTGATAGGTTATGGTAATATACAGTGCACATTCATCAAATGGGAAAAGAACACTTGGTCCAAATGGAAAAATAGCATGCTATTAAAGCACAATGTTGTGTAGCGTAATATTGATTAGTAAATGGGAGAGAGAGCAACGTGATGTCTCTTTAAGACAGTTTTACGCCAAGTGCTAAAACCACCGTGCTCACATATGTTCACTGTATGTATGAATGTGTATGCACACAGTTCTGTGTTAGAGAGGAAACCCTCAATCTACACCAACAGATATTTCCTACTTCAAACTCTTTTTATCCTTCATTTTGCACGCACACACACACACACACACACACACACACAGAGCAGCATATGGCCACGGAGCTAATGTTTTCTCTGAAGTGATAACATCAGAAGTGTAGTGCAACCCTCCCAAAGCCTACATACAGTATGTCACCAAGCCAGAAGCCTAAAGTCAAGGCTCAAACGGCAAATGACCAATTATTAAGTCAGGGCGCCTGTTTGAACCACCGCCTGCTAGCTCAAAAATAATAACATTTTAAGAGGTAGTGCAGGCCAGTCACATGGACACAGCTGTTTGGGAAATATACACACACCTACACACACACACACACACGACCACATGCAGATATTAGCTAGTTGATAGAAACATATATCCATCCACACATGCATGCACACAAACTCAAATAATTGCAAACACTTGTACACACACACACACACACACACACAAGTAGACCCTGCATGGATATCCTGCTAACACATGTATGTGAGGGGTGTAGCTAATAAAATACAGGCCCACACATACACTGACACACTTGCATTTACATTTAGTGCATCCACACACACACACACACACACACACACACACACACAAAAGAGTGTACAGTGTGTGTGCGTTTGTATATGCTTCAAACACATAAGCATTCATATCCATCCACAGGCACGCACATGCATTCTGTACAAAAATATATAAGAAATTGCTGGAATTAATAAAGCCAACACATGCATCCACACTCCTGTACACATATGTCTGCACACACACACAGAGGGAAATGCTCTCAACCTTTTGGTGCTGATAAGGCTCCACTAAATATTTGTCTTGAGTCGAGCGTTGAGAGAGCCAGCTGAGTTCTGTGCTCTTCAGACAGTCTTACGATTATTACAATTATTATTATTATTATTACTCCCAGTTTCTTTGAGCTGGGATCCAACAAACAGAGCTGGTTATAACCCAGTGGGCGTGGGTGGTCCCCAGCACCCTTAACTCATCAATCAACTAAACTAAACCCAACACACACACTGCTCAGTAAGGCAACATGAAAAACAAACGAAGCACTGTTGGCACCGTGAGTACAAGATATTTAGCCTAAATCATTATCCAGTTTCACTCTGAGTTGTGATGATACTGTGAGTCATAGATGGTCGGTTTCATATCAGGACAATCCTGGCGAAGCTCTCGGACACACAGGAATTGATTTTTGAGGCATATTAACATCGAGATAGGTATAGGTTTCACAAATCTAAACATGGGATCCTAATTTTTTAAGACGTTTTAAATGCTACCTGAAATTGATTGAATACAGTAAAAGCCATGTAAGAACCAAAATAAACAAATCTCATAAACATCCTATCCTTAATCAAACACAGCTTTTGAAAATCAAACAAAAATAGATGGAATGAGAAAAAGGACAGCAAACAGCAAATTAATAATGTCTAGTTAAAGTTGATGGGATGCATATTGCACTTACTTCTGGTTTGTATTCTGTTCAGATAGAAACAATTTATTGTTACCAGCTTAGTTTTGTTAATAGTAAAATTGAATGAAAACAATGGGATTAACTCACCTACCTAAAGGCAAAAGTGTAAAGTTCGATTACTCAACCAGACACAGTATATTAATTGATGGAACGATTGAATGGCCAGCTGTGATGCACCACACAGGAGAGAGACATTTTGGCCTCACCTCTAATGATTTAAAATGAATTTGTGGTGCTCGAAGCATTAAAAATGGCCTCAACAGCAACAGTGTTCAATAACAATGTCCCAGTTTTTCTTTTTTGCTAGTTTCACAGGTAATGGGAACACAGCACACACAGATGGAGTAGCTAATTGGGGATGATGGACCAATTACCTTGAGTAAGGATAGGATTCGTGGGCTTGACAGGGGGTGATGCAGGGCACACAGACTCCACTTAGTTCAAGGTAATAACCACACAAAAATCAAATAAGTTCCTCAAGACCTGTTAGCAAACTTTCTGTGGCCCAGTTCCAGTTCATGATCCCTGGTTCAGACACAGTGTTAAAGCATCTATGAACACCCTGGATATATTGATATGCCAAAACATTTAGCATACACTGGCATCAAAATTCAGAAACTGGCTGCTTGTATATGACAGTTGGATCTGATATGTCTATATTCTGTCCATTCACCCAAACAGATAGAACTGCCACAGAAACGTTCGCTTCGAATGTTATCACTCGATTGAATGGGCGTTATCAGTAGTTATCACCCTCACAGATATGGGTTAGAAGGGCCTGCTACACCTATTAGTAGGTTCAGAAGGCCGTTATCATCTATTCACATGGTCACGTCTGTATGAGACGCACCGGGCTTTCAACGTAAACCCATCTGTGTCAGGTGAAAAAGTCTGCGGTAGGAGGAGGAGGCTGGGGTGGATGGATGGATGGATGGATGGGTCAAACAACACAGGTCTTGCACCCAAGAAACTAGGGTTCATGCCTATACGTTACGCCATGTGACTTATGTCACTTGTGTCCTGTGACTTACTTTCTTATTTTAACCCTAACACGATCTTTTTTGTTGCCTAAACCGAAGGCTCCATCCACAATAATACGTTTTTGGTTTAAAACCCATAACTTTTGCTATGTTTACACCTAGCGTCCACACTACTCCAGCGTTTTATAACCCCTAAAACGGAGAAAAGCCTTCTGACCCCGTTTTAGCTTGAAAACTCCAGATTGTGTTTTAGTGACGACGGGCGGAAACAGAGACATTTTAAAACGATGATGCAGACACCCACGTTCACTTCCTGATTGGGTCTTATCAGCCACGACGTGTCCTTCTCTGAACAACATCAGCCTTGACTACCAGCGGTTAATTCAACACGGATAATGAATTACAACACTTCCTTTCAGTAACAGTTCCACCTGGTCGTCGGTCCAAGCAGAGAAATCTCTGCTCTTGCTTTTCTCCACTGCTCTTCTTCATTTGTAGTATTTTCTGCAGCTAACTAAGCAACCAACCGCAGAGTAGACAGTCTGCTTCCTGTTTACACCGGCACGTGAATGGTCATGTGATAAGTGTTTTCAGGTGTGTAGTATGGACGGAGATTATTTCTGAAACAGTGATAAAACGCTCATGTGTACAGAGATCGTTTTTGTTTCAAATGCAGTTTGAAAACGTATTAGAGTGGTTGTAGCCTAAGGTGACATGACATGAGTGATCAACCATGTGAATAGATGATAAAGGCCTGAATCTACTAGTAGGTGTATCAGGCCCCTTGTAACCCATATCTGATAACCACTGATAACGCCCATTCAATTGAGTGATAACATTCTAAACGGGTGCCTGAGGACTTTTTTAACATATGGCTTTTATTTTTGCCAGACATTGCATCCATAGCTCTGCATTGTGAACCGAAACTGAACACTTGTGTAACTTCTGTGGTATGGAAATGTGGATTTAAGTTAAGAGTTTTTAACCAAAAGTGACTGGCACTGAGCTGCAAGCACCCATATCAGTCAGCACCGCTCTAAACTGACCTGCAATTAATCAAAGCAAAACGTCAGTGCAATTATAAAGAACAGCTTGTGCTTTAGTACATTTGATGAAACTTTTGTAATATGTTAAAAAAAAAAAAAAACTAACTTTATTATAAAATAGTTATACCAACAGCCATGAGCACATATTGATGAAATGCTGGCCTAGAATGTAGACAGCCCTGTAAGTCATAGGTACAAAGTGGAAATGCTAAGGATCTAAATCAGAAACAAATTTAGCTGCTCTCATTGGCTGATTAACATGTCACCAAAGTGATTCAACTTGTTATGGGATGGTTTACATTTCCTGCTGTAAACGCATGGTGTCTGGTGTCTCTTTCCTTGGTAAACTCCTCCGATACACAGTAAGTGACACCATGGCAATAAGCACTCAGCACCAAAGATGGAGACAAAATAAAAATACCCTGCCGCTTAAAAAAGACTGTATATTGGGAAATGACATGATGCGAGTAAACGGACATAAAAAGTGCCATTGTTGGTCAGCTGAAGATGCTCTCAGCTGAGATACACCAGGCCGTGTTGAGCAGTAGTCCACTCTCCATATGGCTTCAATGGAATTTATGTTGGGCAGGCACCAATAAGCCAAATCTAGTTAGCAACATTATATCATTGGAGCCAAATCTAATTTCAGCCCCAGTATGTTTTAGTCGTCACTGACTCTCTCCCTCTCTCCCCTCCTCCTCCTCATCTTCTGTTCTCTCCCTCCCTCGGTCCATCCGTCCATCTCTCTATGTGAGTGTCACCTGCCCTCCGAGCTGGCGACGCTGGGTCTCGGCCTTAGCGTGAGAGCCCCATTACCCTGACTGGAGGCTTTGTTTTCCCTGTGAATCTGCGAGAGAGTGTCTGTGTGTGTGTGTGTGTGTGTGTGTGTGTGTGTGTGTGTACTGGAGGAGAATGTCAGAGAGACGGTGATTTGTTACATCAGCGAGCATTCCAGCTCCCAAATCCTCTGAGTGTGTGAGTGGACACATAGAGAGGGAAAAAACTTCTTGTTTTTTGCTGTGTTTCCATCCAAATCTATTTTTGTAAATTATCATACAGCTTTTTGTAGATGGAAAAAAAACAAACGGTGATAAATAGCTTTGGAATTGCATAAATAATGACAGACTCTGCTGAAACGGACTGTATATAAAAGTTTGAAAAGTTTGCAGAGAATTTACTCAACAGTTGCAAGGAAACATATGACAGGGAAATAGATGAGGGGAATGTGTGTATAGGTGAGGTAAGAGGTTCAAGGTCTATGTTAGCAGCTCCACTGTGCTGCCTGTGTCTAAGCGCTGAGGCCACAGCTCCCAGCAAATGAAGACACTGAGCAAGATACCATCTGCCTCTGCCCATCTAAGTGTCACGCCAAGACACACAGACACACACACACACACACGCACACACACACACACACACACACACACGCATTCAGAGAGCCTTTTAACACACCATCTACAGCTCAGTTCACAACGGAAACACTTTAAGTGCACATATATTAACATGGAAATCCCAGCAACTGTAAAGAATTAATTGAATGCCAAGACTCTGGCAAAAACCTCTGTCTCTCCCTTTAACCCTCGGGGGAGTGGATCATATGTGGATCATATGTGGACGGGATGACATGTCCACTGCTGCCTTTTTCCAATAGAAAGCAGCAGGAAATAGGATCTTTAGAGTTAGGGCCAAGAAGACGTTTTTAACATTATTTGTGTGTTCTGTGTAGGAATACCACAGTGAATTAAAGAATGAATGGAATGCCTGGAGCTCCACGTCACTGTGCGCTTCATTTATCTATAGCTTGAAGTCTGGGCTGCGAAGGTGGATGGATCTTTTAGAATATGAGATCTGGTGCATTCAGATTTCATCTCGAATTTGACAGCTGACTGTCTGTGTTTTTATGTTTCTGTGGTTGTGTTCCCTGACAAACAGTACATACAGTATGTCTGCTGTAAATGCACAGACTTCATGTCTGTGTGACTGCGTATGACTCAGAAGTCAAAATGTACTGAAAACTCCATTTGATTGTCTTCCTTTCCCCCCAACCCTTTCTTTTCATTCTCAACATTCTCAACTCAAACGGATGTGTCTGGGCTCCAGTTCACTCCTCCTATGACATATCTACATCTTTTGCCTTTGATTTGGCCTTAATTTGATGTTGACAGAAGTTTAAAAAAATATTTTACATTTAGGTACACATTTCTGTCTTACTACAGTTAAGTCACCACATCAAATTCATGCAAAATACACTTTAGGCTTACTATTAATGTTGGTGTATATAGTATTTAGTACTTTTTTTCCCTTCATGTTTCACTTTTTTAAAGTAGATGTTCATAATCTACACTATCTAGGGACGGGCATTGCAAATTAGCTTAGGCTATAAATGCTGTGGTGTGTGGCATTGGTTTATGCCACATACTTGTCCCTATACAAATAAACATGAAATAAATAAATAAGCATCATAAATAAATATGCATCTGTTCTTACTTCTGCTGCTATGACACAGTTTCCCTGCGTGGCATTAATAAAGCTTACCTTCACTTTATCTTATCTCATGTAGTAATATATTTTTTTCTCCTTAAAGTGATTTTATTTCTCTTGAAAAGCAGTTTTCACATCAACTGTTTTGGATTTCATCAATTTAAAGATTTTGGTTTACAATTCTGCTATTTCTATTAAGTATTAACTAAAAATGTCATGCCAAAATTTAGTTTTTTTGGAATCAGTCTCTTAAATTTACATTTAGACCACAGTGGGACATTGAAACCTGGGATAATGTTCATGTACTGTACATCCATGCAGAATCTGATCAAAATGTCTCATTAGAAATGTTAAATGCCAAATGTTGATACAGCCAAATTAATAAAAACATAATTTCTCACTTACCTCTAGTGGTACCTAGCCATGCAGACAGTTTTAGTCTGATTTATCCAGGATTTCAGATATCTGTCTCTGAGATTTCTGCCTCCACCCCAACATAATGCAGGTGAATGGAACTTAAATTGTGGTGCTCACAGAATTGAAAAATGACTGTCAGCAGCAACTTCACTGTCCAGGATCAGCGTCCCTGTTATGGTCAATAACCTGTAAAACACACTCAACAGTTTGCATAGGGACCATTTCTTCGATAGAAAGTAGATCCAATGAAAAGTGTTGACAGAGAGATGGGAGATCTTTAACTCTGCAAATCAAATCTACATGGCTGGATAGCACTAAAGGTAAGTGAGAAAACTATGTTTTTTAGAATTAGGGTAAAGCAACCCTTTAAGCTCTTCCTGTAGAACCAGTGTTAATACTGATTAGTTCTTGAAATCAAACTGTATCCATCCATCATACTGTAACCGAAATGGAAAACACTGACCCAACCAGGTCCTTTTTTTATTTTTATAAAACCCCGACTCCTGACCATCCATGGCACTCTCCTCCTTACAGCAGACACAGGAACATTTCCTATATGTTACAGTGCAGAAGTGCTGCACTATTAGATTAGCCTGCAGACACAGTGAAGCCTCTCTGTCTATGTGAATGGATGGAGGAACCAACAAGTCCATCACATTCTCTGTGGATGATGTCTTCAGCACAGCTCAAGGCGCAGGAAAGAGTGTGTGTGTGTATCACGGGTGTATTTTGATGTAATGTGATCAGTAATGAATTTTGTGTTGCATTAAAGGGGTGGGGGGTGGGGGGCAGTGGGGGTCAAGATGCGATGGGGGGGACAAGAACAAGAGGCGACTGACTACTAGTGTCCGGGAGTCTCCAACATCTAATCTAATGAAGAAACACACAGAGGGGGAGGGGGGTGGATGGTAAAAAAGAGTGATGAGGAGAGAGAGATAGAGAGAGAGAGAGAGAGAGAGAGAGAGAGAGAGACAGAGGGGGGGGGGGGGGCTACAAATGAGGTTAAGTCCTAACAGAGAGAAAGAGAGAGGGGGACTGGACTGGATATGGCTGGGGATGGTTGGGGGGGGGGGGTGATAGTCGATGCTAAATCCATTAGGGCCTTGTGACCCCCCACTCCCCTACCCCAACACCCTCCCCCACCACACCCCATCCCTGTGGCTGCCTCTATGGAGCTACCCCCCCAACCCACCCCACACACACACATTTAAATCAAAGGAACTCTTGTTCACTTAAGGGGTGGGGGGGGGCACTGCCGCTTCCTAAACGAGTTAACCATTTGGACTGTCAGGGCTAACGGCATGTCTGCTGCACACACACACACACACACACACAAGGACGCACACACACAGGCACACACACATGCAGGCAGGAAGCCTCAAAGTAAAGCAAGGCATGTGCAGATATGCCAAAACGTACACACACACACGCACACACGCACACACACACACTCTCAGACAACCAGAACATCCTTCTAGTGGTGAGCTAATCCATCACTGGACCTTGACCTGGCAGCACTGTATGCTGGGTAATGCCACAGTGAGGAAGTCAGGCTACCTAATAAGACTCTTAGCTGCACTGCACATTTGTAATGGATTTTATAATGAATTAGGACAAAAAACAGTGACCCACATCACCAGTGATGAGTGGTTTTGTGTGTGAAGGCATCAGGACACACACTGCTGCTACAAGATCTACCAGTATTACATGTAAACTCACCATGGTCAGGTGCATAAAGCATCTTAAGAAAATGCTTTGCTTTGAAGTTGCACAAATGTATGATAAACCACATCTTCCATCATACTTACAGACATTTTTAAAGCTCTAAAGAATTCCTTCAAGTCCGATTTCTGTTGCACAAACATCCTTAGCAACAAGGTACTCTCAGCGGGGACTTATCTTGACCAGATATGAGAGTAGTTTTTATGGATGTACAGACTGAAAATATACCAAGAACAATGTGTGAAGACAGGTCTGTGGATTCTTTATCTTGTCTGTTATTTTATTTTTTGCTGCATGTGTTGCTTGTGAAATTTTCTCCTCTTTGCCATTTAGCTCCATTTCTCTGATTGTCATCATTCGTTTTTGATAACCACACTGTAAAATCACCAACAACAGTTTGGATTAAAATATAGATTGGAATAACGATGGCAACATCTCCATAGTCCGTGTGGATTGTGAGAAATCACTCAGTAAGTGATCAAACATTAGTAAGATTTTTGTAATGCTTCCCCCAGTGGCTTTAAGTACAACCCTTAGGTGAAAAATAAACAGAAAATAGAAGAATAGCAGCTTTATGCAAGTGGACATGTGTTCATGTCAAGTGTTTGTATGTGTGCCTGCATGTGTGTGTTTATTGACCTGTAGCAGATCCTACTATATCCCTGGAGGGGGACTCAGACATGGCGTCGGCCAGTCTCTCTCGGAGGCCTTCGTCACTGGCATCTGCTGAGCCAACGTTGTGGCGCGGCACGCTGAAGCTCTCTGGCCAGCTACCACATACTTCCAGCAGAGTCACGCCACGCCCGTCAAATGGACCTGCATGCAAACACAAACACAGGGTTAACACTGTTTTGATAAGCAAATGGATTGAGGGATGCAGCAATATTTGCAGTTGTACCAACTGTCCAATAATGAACTGATTCGCAGGATAGGGGTCGGGGCCAATGCAGGCATTTGGACTGAATCAAATACATGAAGTCTGGTCCATTTCAGCCCGTTTTCATTCCCAGGGTGTCAAATACCTACATTTTGTCACTCGGTGTCTCATACAGATGCACAGTCTGCATGAAACACACCTGGCTTTCAACGTAAACCCATCTGCGTCAGGTGACGTAGCATAAAGAGCAAAAAAGTCCACATTAGGAGGAGGAGGCTGGGGTGGGTGGGTGGGTGGGTGGATGGATGGGTCAAACACAGGACTTTCACCCAGGAGGCCGGGGTTTGTGTTCCGTGTGGAACCAAAAGTCAATGTTGCGTAATTTCAAGTTTTAAGTTACATAACATTACTTATTTTAACCCAAACCATGATTTTTCCCTAAACCTAACCAAGTAGTTTTGTTGCCTAAACCTAGGAAACTATCAAAGCAAAGCTGTGATGCAGGCTATATTTCTAACTATTCAGCTTCCATTTAAATTTCTTTACCAATTGTAATGTATTTTTACTGTAGGCTAAGCTTACATTGTGTATTACATAAAAACTTTTCTTTAAAATAAATAATAAATAAAAATGTAAAAATTCTTAGATCAGACTCTATCACCAGATACACTATATTAAAATCATCGAAGTAGGATCAGGTGCAAAAAAACAAAACAAATTGGGGCATCCCTAATGACAAACTACAGGTCTGTTTTCTGAAGTTACAGGTGGAGAGAAATGGAGAAATATCTTTGACTGTTAGTACAAACATATGATCCCATTAGGAGCACAGTCTAACTCTTACAATATAACCATGAATACTTTGTGTATGCTGTGATGATCCCACTTCCAGTCATCCATATCCCCAAACGTCTACTCCTGATATCCTATTGGTTGAATGCTACTGCTGGCCACCAGGTCGAACTTAAAGTGGCGTCAGGAGGAGTCACCAGGTGTGACACTACTATGCGTTTGTGTGCTCCTTCTCCTTGTGTGCAATTATGATGTGAAAACCAGTGGAGGACTATGGAAGTGGAAGACCCTAGTATCTAGACACAAGGCATGGGCCTTAAAACATTGACACAGCTTTTTTAAACACTGAAATGCTGAAACACTGCTTTTTAAATTAATAATTGCAAGAGGTTTTTAAAACATTTGAAAGTTAAAAAAAAACAAAAAAACAACTGAAACAACTTTTTGAAACATTGAAAGTTTTTAAAATATTGACACTGCATTTTAACAGACGTATTGGTTCTACAATACAGGTTTTGTTTCTCACTATGAGAGTGTGTGTGTGTGTGTGTGTGTGTGTGCATTAGGGGTGTCCCCGACTAAAAATGTACATAGTCGAATCTGATTGGTCAAGTCTTGCCTACCGTCGACTGATCGTTGAATCATGTTTTTGTTTTTGGTGTCTGGATCCAGACTACGGTCCGCCTATATATCATACATCATGATTTATTAGGAGTGATGAAATCAGACATTCAGGCCCCCCATATAGCCCGAATGGAATGATCCTTTGTTTCATAACCACATTTTCCAGCCAATGTGACAATTCAACTGTGAGATTGGCAGTGGAATGACGCCCCTTAGATCGAATCATCGAATAGTCAACTATTTGTGTACTAGGGGACACATACCACCAAAATCACACATTGGCCTGTGCATACTAGACGCAAAGGATATCAGTTATCCAGCTGCTTTTGCATGTTGGCCGTCCGGCACACCTAGAGGTCAGCCAACTCTGAACTCCTGGCCTCTTTCTTCTCATCTCTTTTTCGCTCGAAATAAAAATGAATGGGCTTCATTTTTAGTGATGTCTGCATCTGCAATGTTAACTTATAGCCCATCGTACCAATACTTTTTTTTCAGTGTTCACCATTCTCTCACTTGACGCCGGCTGCGTCATCACAGAAAACTCTACTGTGATTGGCGCATTGCGGCTTGTGGAATGTGGGACTTGTAGTTTTTGAACAATTAGCAGCGGTGGGAAAAAAAGATTAGAGTAGGATGTAATCTTTACTCTCACACTGTGCTTTCCGGGTCACACATATCTATTTTCAGGGGCAAATGCGAGTGAAAATAGAGCCCTGTCAAACAGTGCTGATCTGCAGCTGCACTAGAAGTTGAACTTATTTCAACATAGTGTGGTTTACATTTTGCATCTTTTTTATCTCAATGAGTGGATTTCACTGGCTGTCAATACAGTGCTAGCCTTGTTAAGACGTGTGTGTTAAGAATAAAGGCAGTTGCTAAGTTATTTTAAATGATTTGCCAAGTCACTACTGATAATCATGCAACTGGTTTTAACAATAGATTATTTTTCTTTTTTTAAACTCATTTTGCTTTTCCAACATTACCCTTTTAAAAGTAGGACTCTTTTCTAGTGTTAAATATATCAGCCAAACATTTCAACCACCACAACGTAAATTGATGTACTACACACCAGTTCCACTGAAGTCCAGCAGATCAGCTGGTTTAAAGTCACACACACACACACACACACACACACATACACACACACACACACACACACACACACAACAACCAACTTGTAAGCACAACACAATCTTCATGCCTGTCAAACCAAATCCACACAGACCTACACTGCACCTTAATCTTTTCTCCTTTCTGTCTGCCGTAATTTCTGCAATCAGAGAGATCTTGTGCTTTGGAGCCAGAGAGTCTGCAACCTGTTTCTGTGTGTGTGTGTGTGTGTGTGTGTGTGTGTGTGTGTGTGTGTGTGTGTGTATGTGTTTGTGTGTGACAAGCCAGCCAGGCAGGCGAGCAGGCATGCAGACACTAAAACAACTGGTTTATTCTATTAGTGTGTTCATTTGACTTGGTCATTGTGCCTGCCAGCACTAAGAGGTGATAAAGGCTGAAAGGGATGATTTAGCGGTGATGTTGGTAAATTCTCCTGCGACTGAGCATGCAAAAAAACAACAGTACAAACACACGACCTCACGGCTTTAATTTCTGCTTATCACCATCATTAATTCTACATATCAGCATCTCTGTCCTTGTTAACACCCGGGAAATATATGGCAGACAGTGGCACACAGGAAACGAACAAACACACAATCTTCATAATATCATTTGAATGTTGTTTTCTGGTGGGAAACCTGGACAAGTGGTGAATCAAATCTTAGAAGAACATTCAAACATTAAGGGAAATATACAGTCCGTGCATCCAGTACAGAGGTGGAACTGGGACATATTTAGCTTAGCTTAAAACAAAGACCAGAAAGCACGACCAGAAACAGGGGGGAACTGCTAGCGTAGCTCCTTGAAACATGAAGAATATGACTTTCAAAAACTCCAAAGCTGTCTTAAATGTTAAATGTTACAAGGAGCCATTGTGCTTTCAGCTTATGCCCTCAAGCTATGTCTTGATAAACACCCTCTGAGTGCAGTGAGTGCATGCAGCATCTCGTAAGTTCCTATGGTGACCATATTTTCAAAACCCCAAACTGGAACCCTTAAGTGTCCCGCACGTTCATGCACGCGCACATGCACGTCCCTATGTACGCACCATAGGTGTTTTCCTCAGGATGGGGGACAATTATTTTAGCGCTTAGCATGCCTACTGAGCGTACCCTTCCACACCATGAACGCAGCAATTTCATTGCTGGGTAAAGGAAAGAGGTTCTGTGAGAAAGAGCTGCAAGCGTCATTGCCTATGACTCATAGGCTAGCAACAGCCTTGACAACGACACATTTTGATTGACACACATGCTGACAAATCACTGTTGAATTCAGACGCGCGGTGCATTGTTTATGTTTTATAACATGTTTTTATGGGTTAGGTAATAATGTCTATAGTGCTGGAAACAAGTATAATATTATAATCATTATTTTAACTTTGGTGAAAACCAGGACAGTTTGGTAGTGAATGTTGAAAACCGGGATATTTTAGTGTTTTAAGCAAGTAAATCAGTGTTAAGTCACATAGAAACTGCTACTTTTTATTGCTTGTAACTTCCAGGTATGGTGCACTTCTTGCCACACCCCAATAACTGATGTAACAGCTAGTGTTTTGCCTTTGACTGCTGATGTAAACAGCTGCTGCGACATCACTGATTGGGCTGTGGCCAAAAATGCACCATGCTTTAACTTTTTAAGCCCCGAAGACCATGTCCAGGGTTCACCCTCGAAATTAAGTTAAGTTAAAATTTTAGTAATGTCAGGACTTTTGGGTAATGAAGTCCTCAACATTCAAGTATCACTCACTGCCATTTGGGGTCTGCAACATGTGAAGTTACTACTACTGAAACTCTACTACCTTTAGAACCTTTGATGCAAGAAGATGTTCATTTCATCATTCACAAAGCAGTGGCTGTGCATACATTTAATGTTTACATTATTCCTGTCACTCTCAGCCACACTCAGACTCATTTGCAAAATTTCATCTTGGTCTTTTTTTCTCTGCAGTTTGTAATGCCTTCAATTTAAGCAATTTAGGGGAAAAAATAGTTTTTCTGACTTCTTTAAGACCCGTGAATACACTTGTGAACTAGCCAAGTCACTTCCTGTGCTAAGTTTGCACTTGAACAGAGTGTATTTGGATTAAACTGTCTGCAAATATGTTTCTTAAATAACTTTCTATAAGACTTCTTAAGCACCAGATGGAGTAAATTTGTCTTAAATTTGTCATTTGTTGCACAAAGTGAGTGCCACAAAGTTCAATTATTGACAGTATTGTACAAGAAAGAAACTTGGAAGGTCTACCAGGAGTGATTTGGTGGAATCTGAATAATATGACTCATATGACAGCTTACCTAACATTACATGAATTGCCTTATTTGTCAAGTTTTCAAGTGCATGGCCTTCATACCTAGATGATAAATGCACACAGCATTTTTGAATCACTAAACTTGTTAAACAAAACTTGAAAGGACACATGCTGTGTTCCTGCTTCTTGGAGTCTCTTTCTTTCTAACTATCAGAAAAGTGGACACACACATGCACGCACGCACACACACACACACACACACACACACACACACACACACACACACAGGAATGTTTCTCTAGTGGTCTTGTGGGTATCGGCGGACAGGATGACATCAAAGGAAAAAGTGAAGACAAGGACTTTTCCTGGAAAGACCAGCATCCATGTGCACAATCTGTGTCTGTGTGTGTATCTCTGTGTGCGTGCTGGAAGTACAGAAAACATGGATGGACATAGATTGAGGGTGACTGGTAAATATTAAAGTAGAGGCAACTAGACAAGAAGATAAATTTCCACGCACTAAGACTTGTGTGGATAGCTTTGAAAAGGTTGATATAATGACATTTTATAATATGTAGGCATGTAAAACCTTAGCGGGTTGTACCTTCATAAGCAATGAGCCACACTTCACTCAGTAACACTAAGCTGTCTGGTCCAGACGGGCCTTTGCAGCTACACAATTCAATTCAGCCTTTTACAAAGGCACACACACACACACACACACACACACACATCCCAGTTATCCAGCATTAAATCATCCAGTGTGCAGGACATAATAACATCATATCACCTCGAAGGCAAAACACAGGGTTGTTGTTTGATACACATACACACACACAGGCAGACAGACACACATCTAACAGGCTCTCATGGCCGGCTTTGATGGAAGGCCTGCTGGCACTAAAGGGGAATCCTTTGAAAAATCAATCCTACACAAACACACACACACAGAGGCTGCTTCTGAAGTGCAGCAAAGTTATCAAGAAGCTCTAAGCCACTGTGTGTGAGAGTGAGTGTGTGTGTGTGTTTGTATGCTTTTGGAGGTCGGTCAGTGTTATCACAGTGGGGAGCAAGGAGGCCCGTGCAGCCTCTCACCCCAGCATTAGCACCTGTCACTGGCCTGCAGCGGAGCAGAGATTGTCCAGGCCTCAAGGTATGCACGCACGCACACACACACACACACACACACACACACACACACACACACACACACACACACAGTATTCTGCTGATAGCGAGTGAGCCAGGCAGATCAAAGGTTTTGACAGCGGTGGCTTTTCTGGATGATAAGAGCTTGGCAGAAGGTTAGGAAGAGCTTTAGGTTTATCAGAGCAGGCTTTGACCAATATGGGTATTTGAACGCCGATACTGATAGCTTTAGACTGACTCTACCCATCGCTGATAGTTGCTGTTGATGTTCACTAGCTTCAAATCTGTTTTCATGTGGGAAACAATCTCAGTTCCCTTTCTGGAGAAGAAAAAGACATTGTGATATAGAAATGCCAAAGGTATGTTTTTTTTTATTGGAGTTAAAATTGTTGCCATTACAGTAATAATGCTCGCAAAAATCTTTCCTGTACCTTACATCATACAGACAGAAACAAAAGAGTAAATGAAGGATGCAACAGGGTATTCTAAAGGATAGGTTCAAATGTTTCCAAGTTGATCTTAGACATGCTTGTATGTAGACTGAAAGAGTTATAGGTCAGTGTAATATTTCTCACATAGGCTGTGAAGAGACTCCTTCCTAATGTGAAATCCTAACCTAGCTAAAACTAATGCAGTCTAATACAACAGTCATGCAATGAATCCTACCTTCATGAAAGATATAATGTTCAGTTTTGTTTTGTTGTTTATTAGAGAGGTCTCAACTGTATGGCCATTTTGGAGGATGTGGTTTGTGGTGTTGTTGCACTGCATTGCGTTATACTAACATATATGTATATGTAACATGTAGCATGAAGGGGGCTACAATTTTAATTTCATATTGTGCAGCCCTGTGTTTTAGAATGCATGTACCTTGAACCTTGAACTTACTTTCACTTGCTTTAACTAACTGCACCTGCTGAAGCATCATATTAGCCTAAAGTGAATGTGGTTTTGCACAGGATGAGGACTGTGGATATTCTCCTCTATCAAATACAATGAAATCACATTAGGAGGAAATCTCTTCACAGCTAGTATGGAGAGGAGCGATCACAGCAGCCAATACACCTTTCAATGTACATATGGGCATGTTTTAAGACATACTTGAACAAAGGTGAACCTGTCCTACAAGTATCAAAAATTCATAATAAATGATGTTTCATAATACAGGTTTGGCGACACAACACTCTACATCACTTAATGTTTGGTATAGGTCAGTATAATTTATTATAGTTTTACAGGCTGCATTTGCAGATATTTGACTTGGATATTTCTTATGATAATGTGTCTACACAGGAGGCGTTTCAGCTGCGTTTTACAGTCATCCATCTCACGTGCATCTGACAGTTTAGATACGCTTCCATTTTAATCAATAAAGCTGTCGACACAGGCTGCGTAACGGCTCGCGCTTCACTCACACTATGCGCATGCAACTGCCAACCGAAGCGTATTTTTACGCTTCAAGCCTATTTCACACACGTAACGACAGGGACTGAGTGTTCGGTTCTGAGCGCTGCTAAAACGTGGGTGACCTACACTCAATACTGTGTCTGAACGCATCCTGTGTGGACACAGACGGATGACTGAAGCTGCTGCTCTATTAACATGCTGCTGTCACTGTGCAGCCTGTGTAGACATTATGTAATAATAACAGTAGTAGCAATAGTTCAATTATTTTTATACTATGCAACAATAATACTACTACGAATACAAACACTTACTTTAGTTTAATCTCATCAACATTTTGGAAATGTTACAATTAATTGTTGAAATCAACTTATCTATCCAGTGTATTGCTGTGAAGGGGCATGTATCTCTCCTTGGCATCCAAATGTGTTTACTGACTTTTCTTTCCTTTTTAATTTCTCTCTGTAAATCTTTGGAAATGTCAGGATGTGATGTTGGCAGGAGGAGGAGGAGGATTCAAAACACACGCCCTGGATTGTTGTTTTTCCCTCCATCATGTTAAAACCCGACAGGATTAAAAGCCACTCTCCACCCAGCTGTTAGTCCCCACATACTGGCCCTACTTATCCCTCCAGCCAGTGCTACTTTCCTTAAAGATTTAATCACACTGCAGCGGGATGTGTGTGTGTGTGTGTGTATACCTTTACAACAGGCAACTAGCATCAGTGCTTTACTATAATACTGTGGCCATTCACTTGATGTTCACTGAGCTTCTATTTCTTCAGTAGAAAACAGTTCCAATAAAAACTGTATGAAGCAAACTAAAAACTAAAACAAAATGAAAAACCAAAAATAAACAATGTTAAATTAATATTCTGTTCACCAGATCATCATTATTATGACTTCAACAAGTTCAATAGCGTTTTTTTTCTTTAGATTTCATGATTTTACTGGCATACTTTGCCATGGCCACTTATACAGGTCAGTAGCTGTTGAGAAAATTCTCTCACTCCAAGAGCTGCCTCTGGGTCTTTATGGAAGTCGTTGTCAAGGTGAACATTCTGTTGTAACACCTGATCAACTGCTGTATAATATTCTCTCGTCCATGCCTCTAAGTCACCGCTTTACTTGAGGCCCATTGAGGCTTGAAGCTGTTCTTGAGGCTTCTGGTAGACCAACACCTTGACTGAGACTTGATTCTCCTTCAGTGTGTCACCCATCTGTATCTCAGACGGTTGGCCAAATAAATTTTTTTCTTTTTGGTGAAATTACCTTTTATGCAATCCGGCATACTTCTCACCAACTGTGAGCTGCTGGCTATAGTGCACTACAGTGTAGAGACTGTTTGTCTCAAGGAAATGCTACACATGGCATCTTTAACAGTTTAGAGATAAACACGCCCCTTACAGAAGAAAAGTATGGCCACATTAATTTCACGCTGCAAACATGTCATCGCCTGGAAGAACTAAACTCTGACTGATTCTCACAAGGATAGAAATCTAACAACATGCGCGCACACACACACACACACACACACACTAAGGTATAATGTTCTGAGGCCTCATGCCACTGTTTCTGGGTTACCTGTGCAGTTAAGACACTAATGCCTGGTTAATGCTAATTCAATTAGGCTTTAGTGCCAGCGGGCTGATCGAACTAATTACTTTATTATGGGTGCTGTATAATATGTAATGGTGCGTGTATGTGTGTGAGAGAGAGAGTGTACTCGAGTGGTGTTACTGGGAAGTCAGGGACTGGGAAAACAGGAACAGTCTGTTACTAACAAACAGATCGTAAATCAGGTGGTAGTTCAGGTGGGAAGTACACTGAGTTATGAGTTTATTAGGCACACCTCTAAAATCTAATGTAATCCAATACAACAGCTTTGCAACAAATTGTGTCTTTGTGAAGCTTATAATGTTCACTTTGTATTAAGACCGTGTCAGATGTCAATACAACTCTATGCTATGAAGCAATATTTTTACGAGTGGGTCCCTGTATTTTTGTATTCTGCACAAGGACGCACATACAGTATATGCACAACAGCAAGCGGGTGGGGCAATTTACATCCTCCCGTCAGTTTCATGCTATTCAGCTGACTGACAGTTGGTAGGGGTAATGCAGCCACAAATGAACCAATGCACCAACCAAGTCAGTGAAGCAACCATCAATAGAAACAGAGCGCAATTAAGTCCCGCCCACAGCGAGGGGAAAACAATTCATTGCTCTCCATTGACTTTGTATTGTGTGAAGGTGCCTCCTTGTCACTTCGGTCTGCTAGCAAACAACAGAAACATGTCTACAAGCTGCTGTGTGGTGGGATGCACTACCAACAGGGTAAAGAACCCAGAACTAAGTTTTTATAAGCGGCCAAATCCAAAAACTGAGCCTTTCAGAAGACGAAAGTGGATACAGGCAATAAGAATGGGAACACTGTGGGATCCTGACACTCAGTATGTCTACGTGTGCAGCAAGTGTTTTATCACTGGTCAGTCAAATATCCAGATGTCAGTTTTAGGCTAACTATACTGCTGTAAGTTAAGCTGAAGCAATTTGACAGTTTGCAACTTGTGTAGTGGAATGTGGCTAAATCAGAAAGCTATGCAGTATTATGTTTGCAGGTGTCTTAGCTAACTACAGTAACTTAGCTTGAGAAGGGACACTGAGATAGACCCACAATATTGAGTTTGTCCTCTCTGGTAGACATAGGGTGCTAAAATAACCCTTTGACATGCTGAAATCTAATGTTTTTAGCTAGCTACAGGCATTCTGTTAGCGTTTCAGCCCTTGGTTACATATTGTGGCGCTGATTGTTTTCCCCTCCAGTAGGCGTGGTTTTCAGAGTATGACACGTAGCGCTCTGTCTCGATGTACTATTAAAAATATTTATATAAATAATAAATAAAAAGGAACAAAATGCATTCAACATGTTTCTTAGACCTCAAGTATAGAAGCACTGGTTTTGGGTTGAATGTAAAGGGTGAATGTAAATATTGTTGTTTTGATAGAATATTGAAAAGGTTAGCATATTCTGTATTGTGTCAGTGTTGACTTATTTAATATATAACCAAGACCACAGTCTTTTCTAACCTTAATCAAGTTCTTTGAGCACTTAATTTGAAGAATACTGATGCCTTAAATGTAAAAGATGATAATGTTAATCATGGTGTAGTAGCCAGGATATTGTCAGAAAACAAATAAAATAAGTTGACCGTGAACATTTTGCAGGTATGTTCAGTATATGAACGTTGTGGGTAGCAGTGAACTGTTTACAGAAAACAGTTCACTGCTTGGATCTGAACACATTAAATCTACAAGGAAAATACTATTTTCCATCAGCCTGTTTTCATGCAGCTGTGGATAAGGTGGGACCTCCATCATATCAGAGTGAGATGGCACTGAAAGGTCAGTGTACGCTTGGTCCATCAGTCTAATCCTATATTGTACGTATATTCCAGCATGGTGATAATGCAGAGTACATTAACTCATTCATACTCAAGTACTATGACACAATTCACATGTTATATAGATAACTTCACAAAAACATACTTGTAATAGCCTTCCACTTGCACACACACTTCTATGACTGTGCTGTGAACCCATACTGACATCCCTTCAGGCTGTGTGTCTGTATGTGTGTGTCAGAGAGACAGAGAGTGAGAGAGAGAGAGTGTCTCTGATATCCTCGGGGAAACACTGAGAGTGCTAGCTGGCTGGCGGAGTAGGTTTGTGGTGCAGTGTTAGTGTTAATGGAGATGTAAGCTCACAGGATTAGCACCCATAGTTAGGTATGTGTGTGTGTGTGTGTGTGTGTGTGTGTGTGTGTTCTTGACAGGCAGGGCCTTTCTTTCATTACATTAAGGCCAATGCTTCTAAATCATTTACTCCCTTTGCAGTCTCAGTGGTGTCGGCTAAGTGTTAGTAATCCCCATCAATACTGGGGTCTGCTTCGAGGCACTTCACTCACTACCACACACACACTCACACACGTGCGTGTACAGTACACACACTCACGCACCAAAACATGTGGCATTCAGATATGAAGACGCATTAACCTGTACGCAGTTAATTGCAGAGGAGTCCGCTGACTACCCTGACACACACACACACACACACACACACACACACACACACTTACCACCCACTAAGCTAATTCCAGGCATGTCAAATTAGACAGCAGCAGTGCTTTGCTCTCTATTAGGCTTAACACTTTAACAGCAAGCTATGGCTTGTATGTGTCTGTCTCAGCACCATGTTATCCAACATTCACACACACACACATACACTCTCTCACAGACACACACACACACACACACACACACACACACACACACTCTCGCTCTCTCACAGACACACACACAAACAGAGGTTTCCTTGCAGCCTAAGCTTAACCCTAATATTTATGTTCAGGGCTGAACTCTAAAATGGACTGCCGTGTATTCCCAAAGACTAGAATGCAGTTAAGCAGCATTTGACTGATTTTACACATGGAGGTCAGTTTACTTGTCACGTTGAGTTCTACCTAGCCACTGAAAACATTTGTCTATTGTGAGTACTTTAAGGTTTTTTATGATCATTATTATATGAAGATTACATAGATTCCAATGTTACGTGTGGGTTATAAGTGTACGCCCTTTTCATGGTTTGGCCTAGGCCCCTTAGATCCAATTAAGGGAAATGTTAATCCTACAGCATACAGTGATGATTTTAGAAAATAGTCTGATTCCAATATATCCATAAAGAAATTATTTTCCCAGTTTGGTGTGGAAGAACGTTATTGGCCTGTACAGAGCCTTAACCTCAAACCCATCCAACATCTTTTTGGGTAAACTGGAATGCCGACTGCGAGCCAGACCTTATCACCCAACATCAGTGTTGAACCTCACTACTGCTCGTGTGGCTGAATGGGAGCAAATCCCTGCAGCCAGGTTCCACAATCTGGTGGAAAGCAGCATATCAATGCCAGTGGTTTGGAATATGTTCAAGAATCACATATGGGTGTGAATGGGTTCAAATTATTTCATGGAAATTATAAACCTTGAAAACTAATGTGAAAATAAACAGAAGTAGTGAATATTTATGTATTTACAATGTATTAAGATGGTGGAATAATGAGACAGGCCATGACAATGGCAAGGCTGTTTATATATATATATACATACACGCCCTACACTGTATACACGTGTCCTTCATTATGGTATATTGTCATACAGTGATACTTGTGCCATATGCTTGCATGACACAGACTTGAGTGCTGATGGCACAGCACATACATGCTTATGTTTGCACAGAGATCAGGTAAACACATGGACTGTGTGTGTGTGCGTGTGTTTTCTTGGGGGCTAATTATGCTGGTTTGTTAGATCAAGTGGTGTGCAAACACACAGTGATGTGGGCACCTGAGAGGAGACGAACCCTGAGAGAGCCTGCACGAACATACACAACAACACATCAAACCATATACAACTACAGTATTTTAAGTGCAGGACTGCAGTCCAAACAGGGTCAGAGATATAAACACTTCACCTAAGACTAAACTAAGGTGTGTCAAAGTAGACAAGGACAGTCACCTCATCATCTCAAACACCACTAACACTCAGACACACAAGGTGGGTTTTCCGTCCACCTGTTTGTATGCATATTTTCAATTTGTGCAAAAACAAATATGAAATATTGCAAAAAAACATGTGACTTAAACATCCAGTGAAGCTTCTGCTCCACTGAAGAAGACGAAAAATAGCAGCAGATGAAAACATCAGATCTATGTGGAGTGATGAGGAGACTGTAACGTTCCTCAAATGAATACATGAAACAACCTACCTGAAACAAAACTGCCATATTTCCATCGTGTTTTCTACATTGATTTACACCGTTTGAGGTTTGACTGGGGCTCATTAAATTACGGCATCTTGCCCTCTTCTTCTGCAATGGTTTAATAGCAGCCGTAAATTAGTGCCACCAGCTGGACCAACCAACTGCTAATAATCGTATAACAGTAGTGGATGGAGACACGCATTAATTCACATTTTCTTTTGATGATTTTCTTAAAATTTTGTTAATATTTGTGCTACATTTTATGAAACCTAACTACAGTCTAAGGTTTTTTTTTATCAACAGTTGTGCACATACATTTTCTCCAATAAAAAAGTATACCTAAAGGTTATGATATACAGATTTATTTGAGCACATTAAAAGAGACACAGCACACTTTAGAAATGTGTGTTGTATAACCTCCAAAGACTCTGTGTATGTAACAGTTTGTTACAGATCACGAGGCAGAGCGCAACACACATTGGCCATGTCATGTAGCATTGCACCATTTGATCTGTGCACAAGACACCAAAATATGAGTTTATGAGAGAACGAGTAAGGCAAAAGCTAATAGCATTTGAAAGATTTCATTCTTTCTGGAAGTCTAACCGATATATATTTCTGAACGCTGGCAAATATGCTGGCAAATGGACAGGACACGACAAAGACAGATGCAATTCCAGGGGACACAGAACTATGCCACATCTTCTGGTCACACAAGATCTCAGATGAAGAACGGTATAATACTGACAAGCAGCAACAGTGTGGTCAAACACATCAAGCATCAAGCATCATTGTCAGCACTTCTTAGGCAACATTCTTAGAATGTATCAGGGTCGTATTGAGAAAGTTACATGAACATGGTCTTCACCTCGATAAAGGAAAACTGGTTGGCCAGGAAAGACCTAGCACAGGACAATAACAACTTTCTCTCCATGGAAAACGTAGTCTCCTCTAAGCTTATGACAAACTGCCAAAAACGAGCCAACGAGATGCAGCAGCGAAACTTGGTGTTCCTCAAGCTACAGTAAGTACTAAGCTAAGTACAGTCATTTAATTTGTACATTCATTTGAAAAGTGTTTCAAACAGATTCAATTCAGTAAATAGCGAAGCTGTCCGTTTCATTACTTTATATTCATGTAATAAATATACAAATGTCAATTAGATGGTAATCTGCATGAGAAAAAAAAAACAATGGTTATAATAGTCATCCCCTTTTATAGTGATCAATTTGACCTGGACAGATGTGATCACTGTAAGAGGAAGTCCAATATGGGGCCAAAGACAGGAACAAATTGCAAGCAATGGTCAGTTTTCTATGTCCAACTTGTGAAAGAGGGCAATAAAGAGATTAAGAGACAGTGAGTACATTTGAAGCACGGGACATGAGATGCTTTTATATCTCAGATAAAGTTTGGTGTATGTAAGAAAGACTGTCACTCATTCAGGCTGACTGCAAATTTACACAGTAGCAGAGGGGGAAAGTAATTCAATATGCTGATAGAAAACAGCTGACAGTGATTATGGAACTTACTGCATTGACATGCTTTGTTTTGATAATGGCACATATAGAGTAAACCAAGTGCTGGTTCTTTTGAGACCAAATGGTTAAGAAGAGCTTTGTGCCAAAATCAGCAGGAAGCCAGTCGTGCTGGTATGGCTTGTCCCTAGCTCTAGATGTCTTTTGATGGTTCTGCTGCACTAATGAAAGTCGCAAGAAAAGAGGGTGTGAGGGTGAAAAGAGAAGGGAAATTATAGTTGCCTTGGAAAAGACCTCTCCCTGGTCCTGTTGTTGGTTTCCAGAGGCCATTAATAATGAGCTGAAGGGGACACTGATTAGAAGGAGGCCATATATTTAACACTAAGCAGACCCCTGGAAGGGTGTGTTTGCTGACAAATGAGCAGGCGTGTTCTGACAGCCTGTATGTATGAACTATATTTGTACAAGTGTGGCGTATGTATGGTCCTTATGAGTGTGGTGTGTTTTTGTGCACATGAATAGTTGAATTCATTTCAGGTCAAAATATGGGCATTCGTTTGGTACACCATGTAGCACTACCTCTGTAAAATCCAAAATTTAACTTACCACATACGGCAAACCTCTCAATCCCCCTATTTGAAGCTCATAATAATACTGTTTGAGAATCACATGTACATATGTCAGGGGTTGCTAGGTCAGGGGTGCAGAAAAATGGAAAGGTCTCTGTAGGTTGAAACCTGTTTCAAATACTGAGAGGTGGGTTTTGTTCTTTGAAGTTACAAAATGGACCAGGAAATGCTTGTCATTTGCTTGACATACCTGTGTTCCAATCGCAAGTAATTGCCTGGTCACACCAGAAAGTGGCACCACAAAATAAGTTTGTGTGTCCTCCTGATGATGACTCTACACCTCTATGTTCACTCAAACATCAGCACTGTCAAGTGGTCAAATGCGCTAATTTGCATGTCAGAGTTCACCAAAGCTGAATTCTAAGTGAAAGAACTGTACAAGTGATCCCACTGTTCAAAGTTATTCCACTGAAATAAATTGATTTTGGTAAAGAATTTCTGCTTCTGAACCCTTACTGTTGTGCCATATCCATGAGGCTAAACCAAAACTAAACCAGTTACACCAACTGGCCAACATACAGCCTGTACCTAATTGGATTGTAGGTAGCAAATACTGCTTTTTCATTTCATTACCCCATGGGAATCAAAGAAGTTCCTCAAGAAGCCTTTATAGCTAAGCTTTACCCTTGTTCAAATTACACATAAAGACTATGGGTGAGTTTTTTGAAATATTACCTTTATTTCTCCTGACTTGCAATTTTAAAACATTACTGCATGTTATTGAAAATAAGACAAACAAATGTTGCAATCGAGTGTGAAAGTTCATTCTTGACCTCCGAAAGGTTTTAGTCATTTTGGGCTTCACTAACCAAACTGGGAGGTCTTGGTGGAACTGGTTAATTAGCTTGTATTGAGCTTCACAGAAATATTTCAGTTAAAAACATTTGCTTGGGATGAAAATGTTTGAATTTACAGGGTTAAATATCTGTTTTGATTCTTGCCTGTTGGTGATATGATATCATACTAGGCATCATACCAAAATAATGAATATAATCCATTTGTTAAACAGTTATTTGAAATGTTTAATACATTTCTAAAACTATAACTCAGATAAACAAACAGCCAGAGTCAGCGTCATAATTTTCCTACACCCAGCGTCATCACAGAACGGGTACAAAACATCTTTCATCTGGTTAGAGACGTGGCGCCCACACAACTAAAACTCCCTTCTGGGCGCTAGACATTGTTTTCCATCAAACCAAAACAAAGATTGGGGAGTGTACACTTCACGGTGCTAGCATGGCCAGCTAATTGATTTCAGGCCAGATCATGTTGCTGTGTAATGGAGCAGGCTAACGTGATGATGAAGCTGGGATGGTCATGGTGATGACTTTCACAGGGACTCCAGCCTCATTTGTTTGTTTGACAGGCGGCAGGGGTGTGTGTGTGCACGTGTTTCTCCATTTGGCATAAAGGATATGGATTAAGCTATAGAGGTGACAGATGATATGTTTACAGGAGAATGTTTGCTTTCAGCACGATATTCAATTACAGGGTTTGTGTGTGTCAGTGCCTGTGAATATACATGTGTGTGAGAAAGATGGAGTGTGTGCATGCCTACTCATCTGTGTGTTACAGACTGTGTGTTAAAGGGTCACAGGCCTTTATCAATCACACAGAATTTGCTCATTTCCTTCCTCGCTGTCTGTCTCTCGCCTCAGTCTACCCCCACTCTCCTTCATTGCTTTTTTTTTTCTGGGAAGTGGTCCAAGCCAAATCTAAACTGGTGCTGTCCACTGTTTACTGGAGTTGCGACACAGCACAAATAAATACCTTAGTGTTATTTACAAAACAGACCTATTCATATACAATGCTGCCCCCAAACCCTATCCCCCAGTAAAAGCCCGGATTGGGTGGTGGAGGAAGGGGGTTGTTAGCAGTACAGTTGATAGTACTATAGCAGTGGTAGCGTGATGTGGCATGGCATCCTGTGACGTCCTCAAAATAAAGAAAAAACAGCATTGGTCATTCATTCAAATGCCTGAAATGAACTATGGTGATATTTAGTGGGCACAGAAAACTAGCCTGGGAACCAGACCAATCTGCGAGCTCATGTTTTATTTGCTCTGGCAGATGTGTCTGGTCCCCCTCCCATTCAGACAGATATCCAGCCGACCAGGCCCGGGTTAAGACAATCACAACCATTTAATATGGGGCAGGCTTTATACGATGACTGTACAGAGGAGCGCCATTGAGGCATTTTCGTAAACAACCAAGATGGCTGCCGCTGACGTGGAATGTTCTGAATTTGCTATCACATCAGTATTAAATGAACTGGACTGCATATTTTCTCTAAAAGAGGAACAAACAACTGCACTACGTCACCCAATTCGTTGCTGATTGGTTGTAGTAGGTCTATCCAATTGCGTCCAGAGGCATTTTGGTCTGCACCAGTTGATAACGGCCCTTGGAAATCAAAAATGAACTGAGAGGTTCCAGACTAATTCGCATTTGCAAATTGGTAGCGATGTCAGGCAACAGAAAACAGCCCTGCATTAAAACAACACAAGGGGCTGCGTATGTGGCATGTTGGTACTGGTGAAGTGATGAAATAAGATCCAGGAAGGCTGGTTTGAGTAGAGGATCTATGAGTTTGAAGGCTTATCAGGCAGAAAAACACTGCATAGCTGTTTATGACATGATTTAAAAACTTTGGAAAGTTATCACGGTGGCAATCATTTTATCTTTTGTCTAGACGATCGCAAAGCAAAGAGATGAAAGTGTTTACGCTAAAGTAGAAGTAATATAGCAGGGATGTGCGCTTGCACGCATTTGCAATGCAGTGCCTTGCAAGATGACAATGCGTTCTGAAGCTATTCAACCATCCAACAAGCAGTTCTGATGAAGTATACTGCTGCCTTAACCCTGATTATAAAGGTTCCCTCAACCTCAACCAAGTCGTTATCATGCCTAAACCTAACTTTGACACGGGAGACTGCTGTTTCCCATTTCCTTCCATCTGCCAGGCTGGATGGAGGCGTAGTGCTGAATGCTGAGGCGTGTTGTGTGAACAGTGGTGATGAATATTGTACCATGCCTGGCTTTCTCTCAGGGGGGTAAACGAAGAGGATTCCCAGCATCAAAGCCACAGCCTCGTGTTCCTGGAAATCCTCCACAATCCCATTTGATCTTAACGCCCTGCCTCGCTTAATGTGTCCCTAAGCTGGCCTTATCACACCACAGAGAGGGCCAAAGGGGATAGACTGAGAAATGTACAGTTGCATTGTGAGCAGGTTAAGGTATGCTTCAGCTTCTACAGCACCTGTGCTCCATCAAACCAGTTGTACAATAAGCTCAGATGTTTCACAGGCTGGATCCTGCATAGCAGCCACAGGCAGCAAGACAAGAATGAGAACGACTGAGTGGCAGGAAAGCGGGGTTGGACAGAGAGATGGAAAGAGAGAGAGACAAACAGCCAGCTGAGGTGGAGAGAAAAAGCATTATGAAACAGCCAACCTTACTCCACTACCCTTTTCATTCTAAGCGAATAAATCCTCCATTATCGTGTCTCTCTCTTGGGTCTAAAAGCAAGCATCTTACAGGGAATTAATCGTATTGGATGAAGGGGAGGGGGGAGCCCATTTCATTTCCTCGTCAAGTTTGGGGAGAATTGTATTGGAAGCCAAGCAGCCACCTGGGAATGGCCTCCTCTCCTCTTTCCTCTCATCTCCTTGTTTTTGCCTCTCCAAAGCCATTTGTCTGCTCTGTCCATCGCAGGTCGAGTCTCGCTCCTCTTCTGTCTGTTTAGACAACTCTGTGTCCTCCTTCTGGTGTTGTGTTTCGTCGCAATACAATCCAACGTCTTGCTTTATGTCTGAGAACATTATGATGCAAAGTGTCACCATATAGTTTACAAGTTGCTTGGCTCTACATGCATAGTCTGTTATGCCTGTGAGTCATCAGCTTCAATCTGAGGAGTAGAAATGGAGTCCATCGGTAGGAGAGTGTGGTTTCAGCTCTGTGTAAGAACTTCAGACTGCATGAATATGAATTCAACTAGAGCTGGAAAAGTCAACTTAAAAAAAAAGTGTGTGAATAAGTGTGCATGTGTGTGTGTCCAGCTCGTGGCCAGCCAAGCCTCCTCAGGCCTCTAAACAAGCACCATAAATTCACCCTCCACTTACCTGCAGTAAAAATGTCAGGAGCGAGGCTTTTATTGGGCCACACACACACAGACACACACACACATAACGTACACACATAGAACTCACTTAGAAGTCACTAAATACACACACCCTCACTCTCCTAAACACACACAGCAAAGCCTTTTAATCCCTGTCTATCTTGCCATCTTCCATAGCAGTCGAGCAGCTTTACATTGATATTGACATGACATGTTGGTGGGAGGCAGGGACTCCATGCTAACAACATTAGCCACATAGATCCTGTCACAGCCACTCTGTCACCCACATACACCCCCACCCTCTGACATACAGAAAAGCTGAAATGAAATCAAAATGAAATGAAAGGGCATAATGTAAGGTGGAAACAAAATTGCACATTTAATGTCACAAGTAAAAGGATATTCTTCCTAAGATAGGCCAAGAATTTTTAAGGCATTAAGCCAAATCCCAAAAATGACCACTGGGTTTAAAATCATTTCATAGCCACTAACTCCAGATCATAATGAAGTTTGACATATCATATGACAGATTTCATGATATTTACTGCAAAAAGTGACCATATTTTTGTACCTTTACAACATATTTAATGTTTAAATGAAAAAAGTTATAATAAGTAATAATAGTCACAGATATCAGTTATAAGTTACTTTGGTCAGGCTCGGGCTAATCATTTTGGTTAAGAATAGGCTGAGGTTTTGGTAATGGTTTTGCTTTCTTTAATGCAGTGAAAGCTATTATTTTTAGGTTTAAGTCATTTTTGGGGTTTAAGCTTAAGGTCAGTTACTTCAAGTTGAGTTAAATTAAGTAGTTAAAGACAGTTAAAAGTTATAATAAGTTTTTTAGTTTTACCTTTACCTTAAATTATTTTGGTTAGGAATAGATTTAGGATTTGGTAATGATTTTGCCTACTTTACTGTATTGTAAAAACAATGAAACAGACATAATTTTATTTTTGTAAAAGTAATAATGACTTGAGTGAGATCAAGCTGATGTGTTATTACAACTTTAACATCATGCTAAAACCTAAAACTACACTATTTCCCAGGCTTATCCAAACAGTTTGTGCTATTCATTAAGATCCAGAAACGGTGTGTTTTCATCTCAGTTTTCATTTTCAGCCTTTCTAGACCTCTGAAGTAACCATTTGTCCTGCCAATGATGCACTCTTCAATCAAACTGAGACTGTCTTTTAGCGTTTCAGATTGTCACCCACACAAAAACACCGAAAAACCTGAGATGAACCAAACAGTGTCAAAATATTTACCAGTAAGATATATCAAACCTTTATGTGTTTCACTGTGTGTCTGTGTGTGTGTGAGAGAGAGACACACACACAGAGACGTAACCTGCCAAAGCACAAAAGGTTAAAGGATCGTAAGTATGTATGTTCCCCCCTCCTCCTCCTCCTCAACATACACATACACAGACATGAAAGCAAGCAGCAGTGAACAGTGGTGTGTGTGCACGCGTGCGCACATGTGTGTGTGTGCGTATGACACATCTGGGAGTGTAATCAGTGGGCTTCTTTCAAGAGCTGCCAAAGCAAACAGGCCAATAAGGAATCCACTTTACAGACCATCGATCTCCGCTGGCCACAGCCAACACAAACACACACAAACACACACACACACACACACACACACACAGTCATACACACGGTGGGATGAGCAATATCGTGCACACATAGACACACACTTACAGAAGAATGGCCAGATTCATATACAGCCCAATACCCACCTACACCTAAACTCATACAAATGTGCACACACAGCAGGAAGACAGACAAACTCATGTGAACCCACACAAATGCAGGATGTCCTACAACCTGGCGCTGACACACACACACACACACACACACACACACACAATGCACAACAGTGTGCATCATCTCATGCTAAAATAGATAGAATAATACAGGATGGTGTCATTTCTAGAAAGAGAATGTGCAGAGAGCTGCTACTGGTTTACCTCTCATGTCAACACATATAACAGATACACACACACAGACACACAATATTACATGTGCGTTATCAATGTACGTTCCGTTTGTACTTGTGTAAATGTATAAAACAAGTTGCACCATATTTTAATATATTTCAGTAAAATTCTGACATTTCCTGAGAGTATTTATTAAGTCCTCTAACTTTCCCTTGCTGAACTGATTAAAGCTCATCAATTTCCATTTCCATTATTACAGATTTTTCCTGAAAAATACATAAAAAAACATTTTTTATGATTTTATGTCCCCACACGCCCAAGAGTTGTTGGGTTTCCAGCTGCAAGAGGACACTAACCACCACATTCTCTAAAATATTAAGGCCTCTGGCAAAGACCACAGCTCAGACTCAACTTTTCAGTAAGACGTGAGTGAAGAGAAAAGTGGGGAGAAAGCCATTGGAACTGTTGATAACACACAAAAATCCCAAAGTAAGTAAAAACAAGAAATTTAGAATTTTTACAAAGTTCTTGTGATGCAAACAGTAATTTTAATTTAATTTTTTGTATATTTGTATTTTTTTATCTGATTATTGTTTTTAATATCAAAAAAACTAAAACCGATAAATTCACAAATGTTCTTTGAAAAAAACGAGCCCAATCCATGCTATTCCACTCAGTGGAGATCCAGGACAGTTTCTCTAACAATTTAATTCATGTGCAAACTAATCCTCTGCTTCTCTGGATTTTCCTTTTTTTTCCTTCCCCAACCAGACGGGGGGAAAACACAGAGAAAACAAATAAACAATGGAAATATTGTTATGGGGAGTCTCTGAATGATTCAGAGCGTCCCGCACTGAGGAGCCATCGGTGTCTAAAACACTTCCAGATGATCCTCAGACAATAGAGGGAGAGAAAACAAGACTGATACGTCATCCATTTACTTTGGGCCACAGTGGTGAACAACAATAAATCCTAAAGGGGCAGCAGGGACACACACACACACACACACACACACACACACACACACACACACACACACACAAGTAAGTATGTTTGTTCATGTGCATGTGTAGTGATCTGGAAAAGGAAACTAGATAGATTAAGCTGATAGGAAACTGCATATATTTGGAAGCCAAGATATAATGCAACCCACCAACAGGTTGTTTTCACAGTGTGTATACACACACACACTCACTGATGTGTGCAGTCACACATGTACACACACACACACACACACACACACACACACACATAGACAGACGGCTGCCAAGTGCAGGAGACAGCCTCCATTGAGAAAACCAACGAGCTGTGCCTCTCCTGAGACAGACAGACACACACACACACACACACACACACACACACACACACACACATACATACATACAAACACACAAAAACAGACGCACACCAATGCTATCACTGGCAGCATCAGAGTGAAAGCCAGTGGCTGTGACAGAGCTGTGAAGCTGTGCTGGCAAACACCAGCAGTTTGCCGCAGAGTCATGATATTCACTTCCCTTCATAGACACTCAATAGAGTGAAAACTTACTATGGTGTGTGTGTGTGTACCTCTGTGTATGTTGTGTATAATCTCAGGCTCAATTTATACCAGACTGATATAAGTTTTTTTAATTTTTTTAATCAAAATCAGATCTGGTCTGGTCAGTGTTGTCCACCTGTGACATGATGATAGATAGATAGATGTACCAAATTGGTAAATGATTGTGTCACAGCAGCAGGTTATGCTGGCATTGCACGGGAACAGTAAATACAAAGTGAATATACATATCAACACTAAAAGAAAGAAATATGTATCAATAGAAAAAGACACAACAAATAACAAAATGAATTAAAAGAGCTCAATATAGAGTATAAAATTAAACTATAGCATACTCCATGAATATAATAAGATTTATCTATAGAATATCTATGAAATACACAATATAAAGAGTGTACTAGAATACACTATAAATATAATAAAATATAAACTGATATATGTATGTATATATAAAATGCACATTTTTATACACTAGTACACTTTAACAAATTAAAAATGGCAGAACTGATCAATACTACAGTGCATTGGTTATCTATGGAAAGTGCTTGATTCTAACGAGTTATTTTGAAATATTCAGATTGCATTTGATTTTGATTTCATTTTTTTCTTTTTTAGGGACACAGCACGGTTAATGTAAAACAGTAATTAGCAAATCTAAGGATATTCATGTTAGGCTTGTCACCATATTGACACCTACACTTTGGTCATTATGTATGATTATTTGTTTAACATACGTAAACCTATGTAGGCCTATTCTCACAAAACAATAAGTACATGGGAGTGTGGTCCAATCAAAAGGCCTCAAAAGTGTTGTCCATGCTATGTGCACACACAGGTTCTTTGAGTATAAGCTCAGCATAGGAAATGATTACTCATGGCTGATGTGAGATGAGGATAAGGACAGGACCTTCTGACAACAACAAAAGTCACTGAAGTGGCATCTGTCTAGAACTTCCAGTCTCTGCTCTGTGGCAGCTAGTCTCACCTTGACAGCTACCACCATCTGCAGCTGTTGCATTTAAGTCATGATGTATGATTATGTCTTCATAATACAAAAATCACAATAATTAATACAATAATTAAATATTTAATATATAAAACCCAACATACCCCACACCAGAGGCCTCAAAAGCATTACCTATCCTATCTATACTCGTCCAGGTTAGTTGGGTATTCTGTGTAATACTCAACACGAATAATGATTTCTCATAATTCAGGTAACCAGACTCGGGACAGAACCAGGTTAACAACAACACATAAAACTGGGACAGGGCATACTGACATAAACTGGGATCAGGCAATATGGACAGGGCGTTTAATATTTAGGGCTTTCAATCTCTGCTCTGTGGCAGCCAGTCTCACCTTTATACCCACAAATACCTAACCACAGACTACACCCATCAGACATACCCACAATAAATAACATTCACCCCAAACCCTCAAAGCTATCATTTGCAGCTTTTGCATTTAGGTTACGACGTATGATTATTTGTTTAGAATAAAAAGACCCTACATAGCCCCACATTACCTTTACAATTTATACTCACCCAGGTTTTCAGAGTAAGCTCTGTAATACTCAACACAGGAAATGATTACTCCTGAATGAAATAAGATACGGAGTAAAAATAATGGGGATCGGGACAGGGACTGATTCACAACAACAAAAGTCACAAGAATAGGATAGGGCATAGAGAAATAAATTGGGATCGGGCAAGACGGGACTAAAATCCAATTCTAGGGCCCTGTAGTCTCTGCTTTCTGGCAGCCAGCCTTACCTTGACAGCTACCATCAGCTCACCATTGACCACACCCATTAGACACAAGAAACACAGGATTCAGGTCACTCAAATATACGCAACTTGCATAATGCAGTTAAGTGTGTTTGTTGTGAACTTTGTCTGGATAACACATGTAAAATGTTGTTGTACTAGTATGAATGAAAAAAAAAAACATGCACATGTGCTTCCGTTTTTCTCCCTCCTACTGAACACTGTAGGTGCTGCGGGGTCACCCTGCCTCAAAGAGCCGCGAATGCAGACAGATTTCATTTAGTCTGGGTTTCAATGCACTCATTAGTCACTAGTCTGGGTTTCATGGTTTTTTGTGTCCCATGGTGGTCTAAATGTGTCTCAGTAGGCTTTTCCACCCTGACGAGAATACAATTTGTGGGGAAAACACTGGATACTTGGAATTTTTTATGGCATTGTAATGATTTAATATGAAGGAATCATATTTAATATACTGAAAATTAGTACAAAATGTTCCCTAGGGAGGGGTCCTTGGTATACAGCATATGTTTAATTTTAAGATACATTTAAAACCCCTTAAATGACACTTGCAGGGTAAGGTTAAGACAAAGAAATCATAAAGAGTGATGTCACTTCCTGACAGAAAGCGCCGGACAGAAAGAGAGAATGGAGAGACAAGAAAAGATGAAAAAGGCCAGCAGGGTGAGGTAACCATGTGCAGATGGACCCTGTGTGTGTGTGTGTGTGTGTGCAGGCAGCTGCAGGAAGGATCCTGCTGAGAAAGAGCAGGACGTCTTGTCATCCACTGTGGCCCCAACATCAAGACACACTCACACACACATATACACACACACACACACACACACACACACATCAAAGGGTGTGTGGCCAATGCCGTTCCAGCACTGTGGTGGTGTGGGGAGGCAAACAACAACAGCGTCACACACACACACACACACACACACACGCTAAGACACACACACACACTTATGCACACGATTCTCTGACTCACTCTTGCAGACACACACGCTAACACACATATACAGTATAATCAGTCACATTCATACATACAAACAGACACACGCATACACATTCTCACACACACACACACACACACACACACACTCATATACATACACACTCGCATAGCCCACATAATGGGCCATTTCAGCACCAAGACCACAGCTAATACAGTAAATGACAGGGAAGGACTGGGAGACAGCCAAGCTAAATGTGACACTGATTTTCTGTAGTGTGTGTGTGTGTCTGTGTGTGCATGTGTGTGTTTACCGCCCTGACACCATGACTCTACAGGCTGGGGCCCAGATGCTGGTGTGGCCGCTGTGTTGTTTGGTTCACTGTCCCGACCTTCTATGGCACACACACACACACACACACACTCACATTCAGTCTAACACACACGGATACACGCACGGAACGCTGTCCTTAAACAACATGGCTGTGGTGTTGGAAACTCTGACCAAAGTGTCAGTGGAAGCATCAAAGCAGCGTAATGAGAGAGCAGAGAAAACCCAGTCAACAAGGCAGCTCACACCAGTCCAAAACACAGGCATACACTCGGCCCACCAGTTCACTGCACTGGGGTGTCACTGGGCTGAGTATGTAGAGTGATAGGCTATGTGTGTGTGTTTAGGTGGGACTGATGGGGTGAGGCATTAGACAATTTGTCTTGTGTTCTTAACTACTGGTCCAGCTGCAGGAATAAAATGGTTCCTATTGAGATGTTTTCTTTTTTAAAAACCAATACTGATGGCTACCAACTACAAATCTGAACTAAAGTTATTAGCTGATAATGGACATTTTGGAAATTGTCCAATTTGTTATCTTCAAATTGGACAATTTTTCAGCTAGAAAAGCCAAGAAAATTCAAGACGTCCATTTTCCCCCACAATTGTATTATTCCCTTTCTTATTTTCCTAGGAATCAGCTTTTAGACCATATTTTAACAAATGCCCCCACATGTTGGAAACCGACACATTTCCTGTTTCCTACCAACTGTCAGTGTTGGTTTCTTTTAGCCAGAACCATAACCAAGTGGTTAGCATTTTGTAACCATGAGGACAAAGGTCCCCTAACCTTAACAAAGTCCTAATTTTAACCAAAAACATAATGTTTGCCTAAACTTAACCAAGTTGGTTTGGTGCTTGAACCAAACCAAATCTTAACAATAGTAGTGTAAGATCAGAAAACTTTTTTATTTTTGAAATGGCTATGTCGTCCTGTCGATAGCAGCATCTGATCAGAAAACGTTCACGTGTCATTCTGAAGGGCGTGGACCCATTACGTATTTTGTAGTTTAACTTCTTGTCCATTTTGTGTTCACACTTAATTTTACAAACAAACCAATTACAAATGAACCAAGAGTTGTAAACATAGACTCAAACGGACTAACAAATAAAATTGTTAAATGTTTTTTTACACTGAGTGACAGCAAGTCATGCTGTACTTTACTGCAGCTTTATTTATCCTCTCTGGGAGTTGCAATAACTACGTAACACTTGTTTATGAGCATTATTAGCCAAGACTGCAACTGGACGTGTCTGCCATAAATAAATATGGAGAAATAAAAACAGAGGATAGAAACAATGCATTGTGTATGATGTTGGGGAATGGTTGCTGTTTAATAAAAAAGGTGGTTACTACAACAGAAATTTTGATTTAAATCCCTTATCAAAAGGGAAGATCCCCACATTCATGTGTTGACACGCATAGCATGGTTGCTAAAATTATCTTGAATGTGGGAGATGTTAACTATCATCCTGTGCTTGGTCTGAGAAGACTCGCTCCAGCATGTTTTGGACACTGATAATTACATTCAGATACTGTTTCAGATTATAAGATTAGAATATTCTTGCCAACACGAGTGTGTGTGAGAATGTCTTTGAAGATAAGATTCATTCACATAATATTATTTCATAACAAATATAGACAATATGTACTGGATACGTTTTAATATACTTGTGTGCCATCTTTGTGTATGTACGTGTATGTCTCCAGCCCCAGTGCCCATAAATCAAATCTCCTGCCGTGCATGTGCCTCCACCCCTGCTGTGCAAATTTGTCCAATTAGCCACGGCCCCCGGGGAGTGTGAACGCGCAAACTTGTGCGCACACACACATGCATACACACACACTCACACACACACGGGCCCCCAGAATCCAGTGTGAAATGGGGCTCTGCCACAGTGTGAGGATTAAGCGACAATAAAAAGCATTTCACGGCTGCAGCGCTTTATAGGACCGGCCTCCATAGAGCTCTGGCCAAAACACTGCAGCTACCCCGCCCCTTTAATCTCTGCCTTCTCCACACACACACACACACACACACACACACTATAAATCCACATCCTGTGAGAGAGAGTTTGAATCAATCAACACCCTCCCCAGCGACTCTCTGGACTGACCAAGATGTTTCCCTAAATGAAGTTGTACACGTTCCTCTCAGCAGATTATAAGCCTGTTGTGAACACACCAAAAGCCGATGACAAACTCCATATTCTCAAGCCTATGTTTTCATCATAGAAGTAAGAACTTGCTTTTTTCTTGAAAGTAAAATAGCACAGAACAATATTAAGAAGGCCACAGATGAATACAATTTTCCAAAGAAACATCTGCCCCATAATATGATAAACATGAATATAAATAATAAATGATTATACACTGCATTTACAACACCATATAAACAGAGTAGATGACACAATTTCAAATGAAAAGATCTAATCACTGTACTTACTAATATTTAGTCTGTATTCAGTTAAAACGCTAACTAACAAGAAGTGGAAAAAAACGGAATTAAGTCACAATCAAGTCAAGATGATTACTGCATGCAAATAAACTGGTTAAAAACAGCCAAATTATAGAGGTTGTGCAGATGGTTGGGAGTAAAAACAAAGATCACCTCCAGGCCTTAAATGAGGGGATTATTCTGCTTTTTCTTGTCATTTAATATATTACCTTGTGCTAATTAGTGTATATACAGATGTTTTTTCACTATAAACTACTATAAATCACTAGCTGTAAATTTAACAGTTAAATTCCTGATGGTTGTTTTGAAGCTTCTAGTGAACTGGCAATAAAGCAGGTCCTCTGCTAATGAGTGGGCAGCGATACACTGAGACTGACTGAAAACTAGAACAGAATCAGAACAGCTCGTAAAAGCCTGTTTTATACTTGGTGACACTGCACCAATAGCATGAACAATCATGAATCTGCTTTTCACTATTGCAACTTCAAACCCCAAAGTACAAACATTCACTTTTATAAGAATATAAACATGACTACACATGCACAAACATTGTAGGGTTGTCAAACCAAGAATATGCGCAAGCTCAAGTGCAAAGCAACCCTTAAACATAAAGATGACACTGTGACCTCCAGAATTCACAGTGAGCTAAAGCTGTTTACAAAGAGATTGCTCTTGAAGTCCTCGTGTCAAATCAAAGATCCCGTACATAATCATATTGGTAGATTTAGTTGTATCATAGATGTTAATTGAAGAGTTTTAAAATTCACTTTTAGTGGCTTTTGTATCCTGGAAATTATGGGAGAATCACTGAAACTGTATGCTCCATGGCTGCATTAATACATATTGAATAAACAATGATATTAGATCATTTTCCCGACAAAAAAATCCTTATCTCGACATTTGTAGCAAGCCACACGACATACTGTTGAGAAAGGATGTTCCAAGGCTGTACTTTTGGTTATTAACGTTGTTACAAATGGGATTTTGAATGAGGCTCTTACTTTCACTTCAGCTCTCTATTGGTTTTATCAGTTTCACTCTAGATTTACAATGAAGAAAAAAGCAACTGAATGCCCAGAAAGATATATTCTTAATTATCTCATGTGAAAGTTAAACATGGACTACCATGTTGATACACTCTAACTCATGAACATCCCCCAAATCGCTCCAATCCCTGATTTACAGTGAACTTTCACGTTTTACACTTCCAGGTTGAACAGAAACCACAAACAAGCATGCACCTTTACTTCCTGTTTCTTATCACTGAGCTGCTTGGTGGTTTCCCTGCCCCTTCCTCTGCTGTCAGCATATGATTGCATTTTGTATGTGTGTGTGTTAATGTGTGTGTATGTGTGTTGATGTGGATGCAGACAGTAGTCCTGTAGGGTTAAGGCTCTTATATGGAGGATAATCCAGGATAGCCAGGGGGTCTTAACTCACCCCTCTAACACACAGGGTGTCACTGGGTGGGGGTGGGGGGGCATGCAGAGGTGTGAAAGGGAGTCAAATCTCTCTCTCTCTCTCTCTCTCTCTCTCTCTCTCTCAAATGAGACTGTGGGAAATTAGTTAATGATCTGAGGAAGGAGTGGTCATAGAAAGGAAATAAGGAAGGAAGCAGGGAAGCAGCAAATGAAAGACAACAGGAAATGAAAGAGAAGAAAGGACGGAAGGAAGTTTGATAAAAAGAAAGAAACAAAGGAAAGTGTTATAAAAATGGGAGAGGACAAAAATAGTTCCAACCAAATAGGGAAAGAATAAAGAAGGAAGGCAAGAAAGAAAAAAGAAGGAAGGTTGGAAGGATCGTTCATTCATACAAACAGCAAAGGGAAGCAAAGACGGAGGGTGGAAGGATTAGATGACAGAAAGAAAAAGAGAAAGGAGTAAATAGAAGAACAGTTGAATATAAAGAAGGAAAGAAGGAAGAAAACAAAGAAGGAGGGGAAGCAGTTTTACCAAAGTAAACAGGAAGTGAAAAGGAACAAACAGAAGGAGGAAAGAGCAAATATAGATGGAAACTCCCTATCTGAATCTCTGCTCTTGTCTCTGTAGATGAAAAAAAGGTTTTCTGTGTGTGTGTGCATGTATGTGTGTGATTTGACAGATTTGGCGGGGGCGTTATCAGGCGAGGTAAATCGGCCTAAACCTGGTGCTAATATCTTGGTGGGGGTGTGGGAGAGATTAATAAGGACCCGCTCCAAAAGGCTTTAGCTGGCCCGCTAAGATTCTTAACCCGCCTAACCTCCCCTGGCGCCGCCGGGAATCCAAAATGTCTCTGAATGTCGACGCAAAAACACCCACGAGTTTCGATTTCCACTGCATAATCAATCAGACCTTCTGGGTTTGGACTTCTGACTTTTGAGTTTGGGTTGGTATTTCCACATATTTTAAGAGTAGGGCACCCTTAGTCACATCTCAGGAGGAGAGAGAAAACAAGTCACAAGTGACTTCTTGGGGTTGTGAGATTAATTATTGTTGTCTCTAAGTAAAAAAGGCAGACGTAGCATGACATTTTTATACCATTGCAAAACCTCTGACTTTGACACCAAAGACCCCAGTTTGCATCTCCTAACATTCAATGTTGGTTTCTTTTAACCATGACCACGATCTTTCTCTGACCTTAGCTTGAGCTTTAATTGCTGAAATGTAATTAGACCTTATTTGCAACAGCAGTACTACAGTTCTCACCAAGAAAGCTTGCTACAACTTTCTGACTTTAGCTAAAAACTCAAAACTCAACATACAGTTTATATTGACGCTGCCAACCACACGTACAGTAACATCCTATAGCTTTTTAAGGAAAAGAAAATATATTTTTCAGAAAATGTCACCACATCACTGACTGGAACATGTTACAATTGAGTGACGTTAGTTTATGTCTTTGTCCTGTTGACTCATTTCACTAATGATGGAAGACTTAGATCTCGTGTTCAACGATAAAATGAAAGCCAACGCCAACTTAGGTAATGCTTATTGCCTATGGTGACTCATGGTCTATGATTGGTGTACTGTGCTGCATTGCTCTAATAGTGCCATTATGGTTTAATCTGCATGGCCTGCAGTTATAGTAGCTATAGGAGACATGGACACCATTCTGATACCAGTCTTACTGGGCAAATGTATAACAGCAGAATTTACCTTGTTCTATATTATGTTCATTACTGTTATTGACACAGGTGTGCTGCAGTTGTAGTATAATCAAATCAAATGTTTTGATTTGATTGATTGATGTTTGATGTTCGAATGCTGGGGTGGATATGTTGAAAAAGTTTAGCCATTTTAAAGTTTTACTTGCAAGTTAAAATTCTGGAGAAAAATGATTATCAGTGTTTGAACCAAAATCAGAATGTCATTTGGGGAGATAGATACAAATTCAATTAGGAAGAATGAGATGTTCTTCACTGTAGAAACTGCACCTTTATGCTGATGAAACTGCTGTATTTAAAAAAAAAAGAAGAAAAATCTTGTTTTAACCAATGTTATTAATCTTCTTTCAGTGCAGAAATGTATGTTATTAATAGAAGCATTAGCAGGTGACGCATTTCACAACAATTTAACAAGGCTGTTGTTTAAATACTACAGGAGATGTCAGAACCTTAAAGGCATGCTAGCTGCAGTTCAGATAAATAAAATGGTTATCAATTCACAAATGTAGTTTTTATTAAATTCCTACATCTCTCTCATTTGCACACTGTTAACAGATGGTTGTTTTGTCAGTTTTATTTGCACAATGTCTTTTAAATCCTATTTTGTCTCACCATGTGCTGATTTCACTGCAAGATTCATTAAAGTTTCATCTTATCCCATCTTATGTTAAGTACCTGTCACGGGATAAGTGTAATTTGGTGTAATTTGGTTGTGTCGTGGTGGCGGGACAGGCCCTGACCTAATCTGGCGCTGGTTGGGATTGAGACACAAATCTGGATCACTATTGATTCACAACAACAACTGGCTGTCCTCGCCCTCTGGTAAGGAGTAATAATCTTTGTATTTCTGCTCCTTGCTGCTGTTTTTTGCTTTATGCCTAACAGGGGCTTGACAAATAATGGCTGATGCCAATATTTTGGGAATGCGACTGAAACTGTTAATAGCTGATATTTTTGTCAATATTTAATATCTGACCATCTTAATTAAACAATATTCAAGTTATTTTACAGCAGTCAACCAAACCAAAGCATATAAGCCAAACCAGACATACAGTAAATGCTGATATTTTTGATATATTGTATCATACAATAATACATTACATTAATCAGTAGACTGCCTCCCTTTTTGTTCATGCTACTTTTCCTGGCCCTTTTCTTTATCTCTCTGAACCACGTTTTTTCTCTTTCCACCCCCTCTATTTTGATGCTGATTCATTACATCAGCCCATTCAGGCTCAAGGATGCCATGCTCTCTCTCTATGTTGGTGATACAGTACTGGTTTATGTGGCTTATGTGAGAGATCAAACCGTTGAGGTGCTGACCCTGAGAGGAGGCGCTGGGAGAGGAGCTTTAAATCACTGCGCTTCCCATAAACTCCCCGGCTCTCACTCCCTCCTCTGATACACAAATACATGCAGACCCACGCATAGTTATATGTTAGAAACTACATATCAGTAGGAGTGTCTCTGGTCAGGGTGCGTGTGCAAAGGTCAACAGCTGTGACAGTGGTTCTTCCACTGTAAATGACCACAGGAATAAGTGAAATATAACTTATTTTTTGATCACTATAAGTTTTGAAGGGTGGTAAAAAAAAAAGCCTTTTACACTGAACATGTGTTGAAGGTGATGCCAAGTATCTTATCAATTGTTAGATTTATTGGCTGACACTAATAAATATAAAAAAGATTAAAGATTAAAAAATAGTAATGGAAATGCCTCTGAGACAGAATTTAGGACACACTCCTTTAACACCGCGATAATAACAGTAACAATAGTAAAGTGTGTAATGTAGAAAAAATTAATTTAGGTTAAGTTTTCACCATAGACCACTGAAGCTGGAGTTAGTGCTGGTCAGCTTCTCCGTGTAATACAGTCATTTTAAGAAGCCAAGATGTCAGCTGTCAACTGTGAGGATTAGCTTCAAAAATGACTAAAAAATACTTTTTAATTGGAAAATTATGTTTTGTGCCATTTGCCTATTTTGCCTGTTTATTGGTTAGCATTATATCTTAAACCCAGTTCAGACCAAAGATTCGCGATGAGGCGAGTTGAAACTTGCAACTACTTGCAATGTGACGTCGTCTGCAATGATCTGAAACCTGCCAGTTTACACCAATGTAACTAGACGAGACAGTGCATTGCTTCCATCTGTACTTCTGTTCTTCTGCCGGCTTTTCAGGCTTTTTTTTGTAGCTGGATATAATTTGTAGTGTCTTAAAATATGAATGAGGATAGTGATAGTGAGTTACTTGCTACAGTTGCATTTCTAGTATTGATGAAACAGCGAAAACTTAAAAAAATGAGTCGAGATGACCAGCTGACTTTGCTACGAGCTAATTGGCTGTTGAAACAGGTGACATACCTTACGTTCTAAAACCACCACTGGCGACTTGACAAGCTGAGTCGCAGCCGGCGCCATCAGCCGGCTTGATTCGAGCTGAGACGGGCCAGTTCACACCGCTGCAACTTTTCCTGCGTTCTAAAACGGTTTCGTCTTGTCACAAATCTTTGGTCTGAACTGGCCTTTAAAGACTTGCTACCAGATGTTAATGACATTTGGTGGAATGCTGAATCATGGACCAAGGAACAAGTATGGTACTGATCCAGAACTAGAACATTCACGACTAAAACTGTGTGTTCTGTATGCACAAGGGCCGAAATTTGCATACACATTCTTTCCATCAGAGTTATGAAGCCATATGTATGCATGTTTGCTTTTTTAATATATCTCAATCATTGTGGAACTGGGCGCATGTGCAAAACCATGTGTATGCATGAGGTGTGCACATTCTTAGCGCACTTTGTGTTTTTATAAATACCAGTCCATGTGAGGGAAGTCCTGTGTGCATGGTTTTTGTGTATATATACATTGTTTACACATCTGGGCTCAGTTGTAGATCCAGTATTTTTATGCAATATTTTTCAAAAATAGTAAAAACTGGCACTAAAGCTCAACAGCTTGGTATTGGCCACCCTCACAAGCACAAAACAGTAGGTGCTGATTAAGCCACAACCAAATTAGATATAAGAGAATGGCAAATAAACAACATTTACAAGATACTGTCTAGTCTTAATTTCCCTTCCTTCACCGTGACAGCTGATGAACATTTTCATTCAGCAGTGTCTGGATGTGTTCTGTGGCGGTGTAGCAAAGTGACATTGAGCCTTCACATATTCCAATATCCTCCCTACAGGATAGGGATCGATGAGAACGCCAGCACTTAGAGAGCAGACACAGACAGTGTATTGTGAAGGGACTGTCAAGCCACTGACAACACCGTGGGTAAACACACATAGGACTATTCACGGCTGCACGCGTGCATCATCACACACATTAATGTATCCACTCGCACGCACCTTTGACATACAGACACATCAACTGGGTGCAGGCCCTTGGCTTGGGGAAGTGTAATATTTCAGTAATGTGATGGAGTTTGATCCAGGGTGTCCAGTGTCCCATAGAGCTGCTGTTTTATTAGCACAAAGAGCACTCAGGGGCTCTCTAGTTCACACACACACACACACACACACACACACACACACACACACAAACTCACTTACATAGACACACATACACCCTTGTCTGTACAGTCCAATAACCACCGCAGGCTCTATAGACTACACATGCAAAGACAGTGTGTTCGACTGTAAAATACAACCAGCAGCTTTCAATTGGAGATCACCATTAAGCATCATCACCACTTGCTATCTATCAAAGCGACATCCTGCTAGGACCCGGTCTGATTTAAAATTGATTCCTCATCAAACTCACAATATGTGATGACCTCATCAAATGTCTTGTTTGCCCTACCAATAGCCAAAACCCAAAAGTATTCCATTCATTATCATGTAAGACCAATAAAAGTGGCACATTTTCACATTTGAGAACCTGGAACAATCACATTTTTTGGAATTTGTGCTTGAATAATAACTTAAACGATTAGTCGATTATCAAAATAGTTGCCGATTAGTTTTCTGTCGATCCACTAATTGATTAATCGACTAATCGTTGCAGCTCTAAACCAAAATGCTTCTTCAGGATGGCAAGGACACTGGCAATGGCAGGAACTGAAGTTAGAAATGGATGGAAGGATATACACTATACAAGTGCAGTGTAACTAGCAACGTTTTTCCACAAGTAATGTGGATTATAGGGATAAGTGGCGGATGAAGTCAGAGACTTTTTTACTTAAGTAAAAATATCAGTACCACAATAACAAAACACTCCATTACAAGAAAGTCCTGAACTAAATCTTTTAAGTAAAAGTACAGAAGTATTAAACATGAAAGTTCATTCTTGAAGTGAGGAAGAGTAGTTGCAGTAGTGACAAAATAATCTTAGCCCAAAGTTCACTAACTAGCATCGTCCATAGCTTTCAACCGATTGATGAAGGCCATGAGATGTGGCTGAAAGTCCTGAAAAAAGCTAGTAAGTAGAACTTGAGTTGAAATTATTCTGTCTGTTATTTTGTATTTTGTTACTAAGGGATTAGTTTGCAAGAAATATTTGAATGTTTTAGCTGGTGAAGGTGGAGTCAACTTTAATTACATTAGTAGACATTTGGGTGGTTTTAATCAAAAAAGTCATATTTTATAAGATGATTAAGAACATATATAAGAAGATATATAGACTGAACACCACATTCAATTGATAGTATAATAAAGAGACTGTACATATAAATCAAAAAGAGTACATTTAGTGTGTTACCCTATAACATATACCCTAAGTTACCCTATAAATACATTTCTGAAGTAGTAGTATCAGAACAAATTATTATGAAGAATTATATATTTTGGGTTATTATTACTGATGCAGTAACGTTTAAACAATTTTACTGGTGTAGCTGGTCGAGGTGGACATGAGTTTGTGACTTTATACTTTCTTGGGTAGTTTAATCTATAACAATGCATCATATTTTATAACCTCACCATATGTTTTGTATGTAAAATCTTAACCTGCAAAGTAACTAGTTATTGTAGCTGTAAAAAAACAAAAAAAACAAAACAAAACAAAAAGATATAGTACAATAAGTACAATATTTTCCTCTGAAATGTGGTGCAGTAGAAGTATAGCACAGCATAAAATGGAATTACTCAAATATAGGACAAGTACCCCAAAACTGCACATATGTTAAGTAGTTGACAAAATATACTTGGTTACTTTTCACACATTTTTTTTTTATTAGGAGTGAAACGGTTTCAGTTATTGAGTCTCTCAGTAATTCATTTATTGAGACACTCACCCTGACCTAATTTAGCTATTTGCCACCACATTTCATGGACGTCTTGAACCACCTGAACTTGTTCTAGTGTTCATGTTGTTTGCTTTAGACACAATAAAAAAGACTCAACCTTGGGGTTAGACCAATGTATCAGTTTGCTGGGATATAGGTCCCATGTCATGTCAGCCAGCTGATGTTCCCCACTGCTGATATGAAAAAGGTGAGGGTACAATTTGGCTCCTCCGTTTCTAAAACAACAAAACGTGGGTGAACCTGCCTTAATAAGCTGTGACAGCAGCTCATTAGTCTGGGTATTAAAGTAGTTTTACTGCCCTGTGATGGTCAACATGGCTGTTTCAGAGGCTTTTCCACCCTAACAAGAATTAACTCCTGGGAGAAACATACTATACTCATTATTCCAAATATTCTTGGGCTAATTGCTTCTGATTGTCAAACTACATTGATTATGTGGAGTGTGGCCATATGGGCTAAAAGCATTGATACTTGATCTACTTCTGCCTCTTGGAGGGGTGGGGGGTGGCTAGTTAAGTCACTACCATTCCCCTGGCTACATCCAGAAAAAAGTCAATGTGAAATTTGAACAACTTCATTTGAGTATATGTTTTTTTCTTCTTCTTTCCAATATTGATATGAGCTTACTATGCTCTTTTACAGCAAACACTATCAGGGGAGCATCGCTAGCTGTGGTATCGACAGAGAAAGGAGGCTCCGGATAATGCATAGACTGTGACTGCAGAGTGGATCATATTAACACATCTTATTGATGTGGCTTTTAACAGATATCATATTCATACACAGCATGGTGTGTGGAAATGGTCCATATGAACTGGTGATGTAGCTCAGAGTTTCATCTTGTGATCACTTAATAGACTAATGACATTATGAAATCATCGTATTATGTGAATCATCCTCATAAGACTTGCATTTGCTTTTCACTGACACCCATACAGAAAGGGCCATCCAATTGGAGGTCGGCTTGTCCTGGGAAGCAAAGCAAATTGGAGGGATTCACCTCTAACAGCTCACTTTTTCTACACTTCCATAAAATGAACAAGAGCATTGTCTGCATCTTCAAGCTAAGTACTGGACTTTTAAGGAAAATGGCACTCAGTTTGGATGTGGTCTGTGTAAACTGTTTCAAGTGCCACAGCTTTTTTGTGATCATGTATGGCATGACATGACTCATATAACGCATTCTGTCATTATATGAGTCATCATAAGACTTGCATTTGCTTTACGGACACTCACATTAGAAACAGCCATAGTGTGCACATACGAGACAGAGGCTGTATTCTTGTCACGAAGAAAAAGCCTCCAAAACAACATTTAGATTACACTCAAAGTCTCCCGAGAGCACAGCTGATGAAATTAGTTTAGGTGGGTTATCAGCTTCTTGTGGTAATCTGCTAGATCTTTGATTTTACGTTCCTCATCTCCATCTTTGGTGCTGCGGTGGTGTTTCTGTTTGTCTTCATCTGTGCTGTTGAGAGCTCATTACTGTGGTGTTTTTGACTGCACGTCAAACAGACAATCTGTCAGTCAAACAGTGTGCCTGGTAATGTGATATCTTTCTGTTTGGATGTTCTGTGGAAAAAATTAGAAGAAAAAATCTGTTGATCAAAGGTGGCTACAACTTCTTATGTTAACTACCCACCCATTTATTTTAAGTAATCAAAAATGTCAAATAAATGACTTCCTGTGAAAGCTATCTTGGCAAAGAGATATCCTACACAACAAAGGTTAACATAAGATTGGGAGCAGTACAAAGTATAAGAAAATAATTATCATATTAATATATTTGTTCACAAAACTCAATTATGGTAAATTAATGATTTGGCTTCTCATGGACAAACTGTACTGATTTGTAGGTAGTCCCCAAAGTCCTGAAAGATGATCATTTTTCATCTTATGCTCACAGTATATTGTGGCCAATATCATTTTTATCTTGTGCACACAAGAATGAAACCTTGTATGAAATCCAAAAGATTTCAGTTTTGGTTGATTTGGCAATCTGTGGTTACAGCCATGACCTAAATAACCAACTAGGGGTCCTGGGGCAATAATGACCTGGCCTTGACCTGACCCCTTTCCTCCCACATTAGTGTACACAAGTATTGTTTAGGTATGATGCACGTCATTTTAATTATATTTTGTGTTGAGCCACGAATGTAAACTATATAAATATACCTGTGCAGGAACAGTACTTGCCCCCTCCCTGGTTTGCTATTGTGTCAACTGGTTTGTGGCCATTTAATTGAATGCAAACTAATTGTAAATATGCACAATTTAAACACAAACTACATTGGCTGAGGTAACATACCTCTGTCCCCTCTACAAGAAAGTCCCCCCAGATAATGCAGGGCCTGCCTTGAGCTTTAGTGGTGTTCCCAAACAAACACATTTTTCTAAACTAAATTCCAAACAAATTTTCTATTAATCAAATTACAACAAATCAGCTGACACATAGTGAAGCTCAGGCTTTTGGGCCCCTAGGGGGGTGGGGTGGGCATGCTCCAGCTTTTGGAGAGGGAAAGGCTCACTCTGTTACAATGAAAACTACAATACTAACTACTATAGAGGCAATTATAGAATGAAACTAGTGGCTATTGCTGAAAAAACTTGAATGAATGCCATGAATAGTACCAAATTTTACATGATGAAAAATTTGAAGATTATATATTTATATATATATATATATTATATATATTTACCAATATTGGCCTGTATGTATCACACAGACCTGGGCATTTATAGTGTTTTGCTTTTGGCTGTGTGAGTGACACTGGGTGGTACTGAGGGATAACCCTAGTACCATCCAGCAATAATCTGCTGGATGTTGAGAAACCCCAGCGATGACATGAGCCATGAACTGGCAGTGGTACACCCTGACAGCAGACACAGCGCCCTCCATAACCCTTACCAAAACACCCCCGCCCCATGCTCCTGATGGATTAGCCCGTGTCTATAGGGTCACACAGGGATGGGCTCAAAGGCAAGGAGGGGGTGTGAAGACAGAGGAGTGTCTGCCCCATCTCACCTCTGCTGGCCTTTGGGGTGCACTGTGATAGGATTGGGCCTATCTGAGCCAGGGGGAAGATAATGAATGAGGGTGTATCATGTGTGTGTGTGTGTGAGACAGTGCCAGGGGAACATGTGTTATGAATCTATCAGGCAGGGCGCCCGGCCGTCATCGGGTGGACGGGGGTCCGGTTCCAAGTGCTCCGGACTGCTAGGATGACCGGCATGCGTGGCAGCTACCTGACCCCCCCACACACCTCCCTCCACGCTGACACACACACACACACACACACACATGCTTCGACAAGCTTCCCCAGCGCTCAACACTTTAGACTGATTGGGCTAGCAACTGCAACAGCTGGCTGGGGATTAAGGCATGGCCAGATTCAGCGTGTGTGTATTTCTGTGTGTGTTAGTTTGTGTGTGTGTGTTGTTGCGAAGGGACTGGCCGGTCCCTCTGGCACCTGTCGCCTAAACCCAATCCCTGCCCTCCTAAGCTGGGTGGATGAGCAGAGCCCGGTCCTCCTCTGGGACCCTGTACTCCTGCCCCAGAGCATGGCTGGGCTGAGCTGATGAGTAGCAGGGGTATGCTGGGGGGCAACTGGGGGGCAACTAGGGGTGGGAATGAGAGCAAGGGAGGTGGGGTGGTTCCAAAAAGATGTGGGGATATACCTCCTCTCCAAAACACAACACACTGAAAACAAGCTGAAACAAGCTAACGAGAGACGAATTAAAATGACACAAAACATGTCAATGATACTCAAGTGACACCCCCCCCCCTGACACCGCCAGCACCCTCTAGGGAGACCAGGGTGAGGGCAAAACAGCTTGTGTGGATCAGTGTGCTATTAATGGGACATATAACACATGAGGGTGAAAAGGGTCTGACAATTTTATGCCCTCATCTGCAAACCAGCGTGAACGCATATACTGAAATATTGGCAAGGGAACACACACACACACGCACACACACACACACACACACACACACACACACACACACCCATCAGAGGCTCATTCTGGTGAGAGAGGGCAGTACTCAGCTCTCAGCACCCTGCCTTCCATTGGTCTGATGACTCTATTTCCTGCACAAACACACACACACACCACACACACACACTTTATCTGCCTTCTACAGACTGAGCTAATGCATGCTTACATAGGAACACTGTACACTGGGACCATCCCATCCCAGGGTTTGTGTTGTTTGTCAAGGCAATACTCAACAGAGGTGGGAAAATTTGATAAGTTACTATTATGATATAAAAATATCCCATGATTTAAAAGGTTCTGTGCTCATTTTATCAAAGTAAAAGTACTTGTACTCTTTCAAAGATTTTTCTTTCTTTTTACAGTATGTACAGTATTTCATTATTGCTAATTTAGGATGTTCAAAAAACAGCACCTGGGGGGACAGGCTCACAGTCCTGATTAGTAATATTAATTTTAAAGGGTAATTTGCATTGAATCACAGAGGGAAAGAAAAATAACAAAAACAGAAACAAAACTGCTTTCTATATGTTAAAACTTTCAAACCTTAATCCATGATGCCACTACAATCATTTTGCCTTAAACAACTGATTAAAAACACCTACTGTGACATCACTGATTAGGGTGTGGCCATAATGAAGACAGGACCTTTCTATCCTACAGAGTTGCTTTTAATTTGCCCTATAACTACATCTCTTTTATGTAAGCTTGTAAGCAAGCTACACTTGTATGGCAACCACAAGTGCATAGATCATAGAGCTCCTTTGAACTGTCTGTGCTAGAAGTGGTGTTTGCCTTACATTGGAGCAGAAGGAAACTGCTTATTATGTGATCATGGCTTTAAGATTTAAGACGTTTATTAGCATTATAGCTGGTCTAACTTCTCCACATACTGTCGGTGGTGTGTGGAGTAGTATACAAAGCCGGCCATGACATGTTTATGTGCCCGTGGCTGATGCAAGTTGTCATGACAGAGATGTGCAGAGCAACTCTATCACATCCAGCCATAAAGTTTCAGTTCTGTCAGTTTTTATGACGCAGTTACGACTGTGTTATGTCAGCATATGTACACCTCTTCTTATAAAGTGTGGCCCTGTTTGGTACTTTAAAGTTTAAAAATATGTATTTAATGAGCTAACTGCATGTTGTGGCACACAAAATCAGCTGTGATGTAACAAGTACCTGCAGGTATATGAGAGAGAGAAAAACATCAAGGGTCATCTCTATCAGGGCACAGGTGAGACACAATTCCAGTGACAGTAGACCTCTGTCATTTAAAAAATTCATATATTATTTATAGGTTTAATTTGCCAAGAGCTAAGGCACTGAAGTGTTTGCAAGCCAACACAAGAAAAGACGAATTAGACTTTGTATGCAGCATACTTTTGGAGGTATAATTACTTTTTGAGGACTTAAAGAATAAAGTATGGAAGCTTTATATTACATTTATTTGGTGCCACTTGGTGTTGTGACTGGTAGATCTATTTATCTTTTAAATTTAAATTTTAAACAGGAATGTAAGAAACTGTAATGTTAATAAAGTACTGCATAAGTCGGTGCCAACAGTGGCAACTTTGGAATACCACTGCCAATCAAACTTTACATACAGAAATAAAATGTTTTACCAAAGTTGCACATTTTATTTTTGTATCCCTGGAGCTGTCATCGCCATTATCTGCAATCTTTCCTAATGTTATGTAGCTGTAAGTGGCTCTTCTATCTTTTATGTGCATTGCACTATGGGTCAATAGTGTCCATCAGCAGCATGTTCATAAATCCTCAAATGGATTTAGTCTGCATACTTACAGTTTTGAGTGTACTTATTTTTGTCACTTGTCCAATGTGAACACACTACATGCTCAAAACCTAGAATACTGGGCTACTGTGTGTACAGAACAGTAAATGTAAAAGCTTTCATGAGCTGTCTATATGTTGACTCACTACTGCGTGACAGAGTTACAAACATTAACTTGTATGAACATTTTTAGGATTATCACGGATTACAAAACAACATTATGTGAAATCTATTTTTAGTGAGGTGCAGTTTGTGCTTTTGTGTTCTACATGTGCACCACTATGAGGTTTAGTCAGGTTTGGCCTTCTTGTGAAGTGTGCTGCTGTTTTGCTATTGGCTGGTTTAATCCACTGTGTATGAATAGGTGTGTGTGTGTGTGTGTGTGTATGTGTGTGTGTGTGTGTGTGAAGTTGGGTCTGGGCAGCTCAGTGTGATGGAAAGCAGATCCAGGCTCTGCTTCTTCTCACCCAGCGCTCACAACATCCTTAAACCAGAAAAACACACACACACACAAGCAGGAAAACACAATGCAACACACACACACACACACATATGGACACACACTACTGTGTTCAATCACACATAGGGACAGGACCTACTTGCACACACACAACCTCCAACCCTGTCAGGCTCTTTGACCAGGGTTAGATTGCGTTACACCTCAGAGGGGGAAAACTCACTTTTAACACAGCGTTTGCCGTGGGTTCCAGAGGAACAGTCATTAAGTGAAGAAGGATAACTCAGGGAAGATAAAACATTCCCACGTCTGACACGCAAACACTCACACGTAGGAATTTCATAAAATCGGCAGGAGTGCTAGGTGAAGCTGTAAAAGAAAAACAGGGGCTTTTTCAAAGGAGGGTTGCCCTGAACACACTGGTACAATAATATCAGAGCATGGCTATAAATGTCACAAGTTCAATTTTCACTCTGAGAAAAGAACATGGGGGCAGGCGGTAATATTAGCTGTGAACAGGGGAGGGGAATCTCTGTAAAATGTTAAAGCGAGGTCATGAATCAACACTTTGGCTTTGGTCAAAATGTTTCTGTGACAGCGTCTTAAAGCCAGACTCCACCGGTAAAATGTGGATTTTAGAAGAGAGCCTTGTCACTTTTAGGGCGACAGAATTTTTGATCTGCAAGCAAGGAATAATGAAATGACCACCACATTCAACCTGGGACCTCATAATAAAAGAGCTGCTTATTTATAATTCTTTGATTTTTTTTTTTAATTTTTGGGATTTTTTTAATGGAAATTTGACAGAAATATAAAGAAACAACCTCACATTTTCACCATATAGTGAGAATTACCATAAGGTCTTAAAATGTATTTAATTATATACACATAAAACATTTGATAGATAAACAAATAATAATTACAAAAAATAATTGCATTTTTACAAATGTCTCTGTTAATCAACAACCCATTAGCTAACATTAGAGTGAAATAAGTAAATGTGTTCTAGCTTGACAGCATCAACAGAGGAGAAACTATTTTGTAACATATTGTATATGTACATTCACATTTCATATAAAACATTAGCTATCTACTAATGTAAACCAACAAAAGAAATGTGTTAAATGCTTTTTTTGATAGGATGAAAGGATTTTTTCTCCCTCCAACTTGTGGCACCTCACATAGAACATCAGCAGACTTAATGGTTTTATTCAGCTTCAGCAGCAACAGCAGCCAGAGAGAATTTGATGAATTTGCCTTATCAGGACTTCAAAGTCCAATATTTTCCAGCATTTGAGGAAGAGTGTGAGAGAAAAGCAGCCGGGCTTTCTGGCAAAGTGTTGCTGTGATGCCTCCACTTGATATGAACACACACACGTCTGATTCATTCTGCCGGTCCTGAGAGTTCACCACTTGAAGGAAATGATTTACTTGTCCAAATCCTCCCTCTTGTTTGATCCCATGGGGAGCTGGAGCAGAAGTGGGGGCGATGCTAGGTTACCAAAGTGTGTTTTTGCCATCCTTCCCCTCCCTTTTCTTCCTTTTTTGCTGGTCTGCTTAGGTCGGCCATTTTGTAATTTACGGCTGTCATAAGGCTCGCCGTCGGCTACGAACAGTATGGGATTATATGAAATGCTGTCCGATGGCATATTTCATAAGAAAGATCAAACACACAGCTAAGTGATTTCTTTTTCTAAGGGCAATAACTTTTAGTGGAGCTCCTTTTCACGGCCTTGGAGGGGATGACTTTTCAAGACCTTGAACTGAGGTATTCATTGCACTTTTACATAGAATTTAGAAGAAAAAAAAGGACCAGTAGCTTCACAAACTAGCCCAAAGTCTTTTCATGCAACGTGCACAAAACATACCAGACTTGATACTTGTCAGGTAGAAAAATTTAGTAGGCATTCCCACCTCATCTGTCAAAAAGGCAATCTTGACTCCTCTACGTACACACATGCAACTACAATCTGTGGATCTGTAGTTTACTAACTCTGCACAGAGGAGAGGTGGGCAAGAGTCCAGATAGAAAAAGAGAGACAGAAGAGGAGGATTACTCGCAGAGGTGATCTCTCTTCACACAGAAAGAAACAGCTAACTACTGCCATGTAGCAGCTCTATGAGGTTGTAATGTTCTTTATATAGAAAACCACATTTTAAGATGGATAAAAGTTATGGCCCAAAGTTTATATTTAATCCTTAACAGTGGTGGTGAGGCAAATGTAACAATGGTAGTGGTTGTCAACATGCTGATGTTCAGCAAGTAATGTTTACCATGGTCAGCATTTGAGTGTAGCATGTTAGCATGCTAACATTTGCTAATTAGCACTAAACAAAATACAGCTGAGTCTGATGGGAATGTAATTAGTTCAGTATTTAGTTTGTATATATATATATATTCACTCAGAAATTGTTCACTTGTTGGTGGCACTAGAGGAAAAGTCAAGCAATAACCCCACTCATTAGAATTCATCCTCTGGAAACCATGAATGTCTGTACAAAATGATGTGCCAATCCATTTTAGCAGATGTCAAGCTATTTCACTGGATAAGTAAAAACTTTGACTTGCTGGTGGCACTACATGAAAAATCACTGAATCACTGAAGTCATTAGGATTCAATCTCTGGGCACCATGAATATCTGCACCAAATTACAAAGTAATCCATCCAATCAGAGTTTGCATATATCTATGAGTTTCGAACAGTGCAACCAAAGAGTGATGTCCGCTTCTCAGAATGGTTCATTTGAATCATTTTCTGTAAATCATCATCACAAACACACATACATTCATTACAGGGGACACCCAACATGTGCACTCATGCAAAACAAATAACAAATGGAAATGCAGGCCAACACACACAGACTTTAAGCAGCCATTTGCGCACCTACTCACACACACACACACACACACACACACGCACACAGCAAAACGAGGGTGATGAGAAACTCCAGTAGCAGTTCGGCTGCGCTGGTGTCAGCACTGAGCAAACAGAGGCCAGTTGTTGACGCGCCAGATATATGAGTGTTATTCTTCCTCTGTGCGTGTGTGTGTGTGTATTCCTGCTGGGACCCCTTGGCTAAACCAAGCCTCCTACACCTTCACTTCCTCAGAACTCCATCGCTCTCTCTCTCTCTTTGTGGAAGGATTGATGAGCAGCCTGACTTCTCTCCATCCTCCCTGACTTTCTCACGGAACAGAGGGAGAAGAGGAAGAACGAAGAAAGCTGAGGCTGTTGGCCATCATTCATTCCTATTCACCTTGGGAGTGTGAAAAAAAACGAAAATACTGGCAGTGACAAATAGAGCAATAAAGCTATATGGGCCGGCAGAACACGCAACCCTGCTCATGTTGTGGGAAGTTATGCTGAAATTACATCACCCGTGCAGAGATTTACATATCCAGTGCCTTATACTATGACTTCAGACTGAACAAAGCTGCCACTAGCATCAATCAAACATCATCAATTTCAACTACGATTATTTAATACACACAAACACTATGTGCAGCAGGGCCGTAGCTACCATTGAGGACACTGAGGTCAAGCACTGTATTTTTTCAGGGAATTTGCCCCCTTAGGGAATATTTAGACCTGAACCTCACTATTTTTAAATTCCTGGCTACGGCTCTGTTTTGAATCGTTTTTTTTTTTGGTGCATCAATTATGGTCTGACTGGGTTTAGATTATTTTTAGATTAATTATTATTATATTAGATTTGTTCTATTAAAAATGCATGAAATTTCTTTAAAAATGTTGTATATTGATATGAAAAATGCCTCTAAAACAGATTTTATAACATCATTGGACACTAAAACTCTCAAACAGACAACTAATATAAAACAGCAAGTGGTCTGGGGCAAGTTTAGCTTAGTGTAGCACAAACAGTAGAGCCAAGCAGGAAGAACTAGCCTAGCTTTCCAACAGTTCCAACAGTGCATTTCATGGAATGGTCAAAATTAGACAATGAGGGGTTTTGGTGCAGTTATGAAATTGGAGGAATATCTTGAGGAGCATTAGTTGGGTGGAATTACTATACACAGCATCTCCCTTTAACATAGTGGTGCTGCAAGGTTTGCACAGTCCTTACCGTACCATAAACAAAATCCTGTAACTACCTACCTGGCAACACCTGCTGCAGCTAGAAATGCTCTGCAGAGGTGCTGTGGTGGGATAAATAAATGGTGAAAAACTGCTTCTGAAAAGCCTGTGTTTTCTTTTTCAAACATTTTTTTAAATTCTTACTCATGTTAAACAAAAAACAAACAAACAATAAAACCACATTGGAGGTGTATTTTTTTCCAGTTATCCTTAACGTGATGAATTTCCTTTTGAAACAGGATGTTGGGGCAGGTCACAACACAGTAAGGGGTCATTCTAAAATGTGAGCCAATGAGTTGTGGAGAGAAGGTTTTATTTGACAGTAGTGGTGGGGGGACAGGACTGATCACAAATGTGCGATAGTTTTATTGGCTGAAGCTTTACACTCGCACGTGAAGGGGTCACCACTAAAGATACAATTAAATGGCGACCTCTTGACCTCTACCTTACATGGAGATTTCATCGGGACCTCACTGTCAACGATCTTCATTTGGAACGGTTGTAAAATAAGTAAATAATGAAAACTGTCACCAAGAATGTTGGTGGATTATCCTAAGTAATCAAGACATTGTTTCTGGAAAAAGACACTATTGTTGAGTATATAAAATGTCATTTTTCAGTGGTTTGAGCACCATAAAAAAATAAAAAATAAATGTATTTACATTGTGTCAGAGTGGCAGCAGAATTCCTCTGCAAATAAAATCAAAACTACCTGCATGTTGAGACTGCACTGGTGGGGGAACTGGTGTTTTGTGATTTGGGTGAACCAGTCCTTTAAGATGAATCAACTCTTTAAGCCTAGACAACACTACACTGAAAATATGCACTGTGATATATTGGTACGAGATTACAAAGTTGGCATACTGAACACAGAGAGAAGCAAAAACACACTGACCTGTTAAGATCCATTGGATTACACCACATGAAGAACATGGAAAAGACAAAGAGAGAACAGGCTGGTTAGAAGACAGTTGGCCAAACAAATCTTCACCATGTAGGACACGTACACACACTCACACTAACACACGAGTGTATTACACAAATCATAGGTTAATTAGTCCTCCACCCCAGGTGGTGACAGTTTCACTCTTTGGGAAGCCAGGGCCACCACTGTGTGTGTGTCAAGTGTCAAAGACCTCCTTAGCACCTAATCACCTTTGACCTCATGCTGCTGTCACGCTGTGAATAACATTAACATTGCATTGTATCAACACACATAGACACACCAGGGTAGAGTATAAGCTCAAAAGTGTAGAGATTTGACTTGTTGACAAGTTGCTGTCACTTGTGTTGTCAGTTGTGTTTTGTCACTCTGCTTGGATTATATAAACAAACCATTGAATTGAATCATTATTCACATTATTAGATGCAGTACACTTGTATAACTGAATACAATCCAACAGCCCTGCAATATGTTCTATCAATATATATATATATATATTTGTGAAGCTTTGTGAAAAAAAGAACCAGAACCAGGCTCTGGGTGGGAGGTCATCTGCCTCGATCGGTTCACAAAGATAGGAGTTGTAACAGGGCTGTTGTATTGGCTTGGAATAATATAAAAAACAGCACTGTCTCAGCGCCACCACTCATAATAAAAGACGCAAGGTGCTTTTAAGCTGGTCCCCACCATTTGAATCTTTCTGTGTTGGTCAGAAGCTCTTGGCTCTGACAGCAAACATGAATTGAATTAAATTGCAGGTAATTTGTCATGATTGTAAAATGTAGAAACAAACAACAAAACATTGATTAAAGGTTTTGGGTTAGGTTCATGCCAAGTTGTGTGTGAGGTCATTTTAGGCAGAACAGTACTTTTGAAAGTAAACACATAACCTGATCATCTCTTACATAAGCCAAGCATTCTCAGGGAAGAAGATGCAGGGTCTTGTGCTGGGATAGCAGCTGACAGTTTACAACAGCAATGTGATGTTGGTGAGTGAAGCAGCAAAAAGTTGGTACCCTCGTCAAACAGAGCACATTTTATTTGATCATTCAAAGATCACTATTACTACCAGTGTTGTTGCACCTCAATTACTTTTGAAGACAACAGACACATGCTGTACAGTAAGATGAATAGCCACTGCCTATATGTGACATATATACACAATACTGAATACTGAAGTTGGATGTAAATCTTCTGAATAATATTATATTCAAATATGACTAATAATTGCAGTGTTGGAACTTTTATCAGAAGGTGATTGGCTCCTAGGGGTGTGTTGACAGAAGTAGGTGTTCTAATTTAAGGTATGGGTTTGGCGTTGGTGAATCCTCAATACCAACATTATTGCACTTCTACAAGCTGTTTTTTTTCCCTTTAGATGTTGCATATATCAGGCAGACTTCACATATACCGCTTCCACTTTTCATGTTGCGTTCATATGAACTTTAGCTTCATGTTTTTGAAGAAACTGTTACTAAAAATAAATAAATTGGTAATATTTGAACTCAAAAGCTGCCTGGATCCTAGTAAAAACACCAGTTTATCATGTCTCAGCCAATGAAAGCTCCCAGGCAGCACCCTAGCGGTGGGAAACCCTTTAGCCTCATTGGCTCCATCACAGGACAAAAGTTGGATTTGATTAGTTGATACTCATACATCTTAATTATCAATTCCTATGAAGTTCTTCAGACTAAATGTGAAACCTCTACAAATGTAGTAGAGACAAAATTTGACCCCAGCCTAAAACTATCCCAGCTCAAACTCGGCACTAGTTAAGCCCCACTCCTGGGCTTTTATAGGTGTGTTTCAGAGGTGTCAATTATACTAGCTTGCAAAGTCATGGGCTGAAGATATTAGGAGAAAAGAGTTATAGGTCCCAATTGTGCCAGTGTGCAAAGAAGGAAACATGCCTTCCACTGGCTGAGAGTTTCCCTCCAGAGCAGCCAGACCACCTAGCACTGGGAGCCTGGTGACAAGAGCTTTGATTATTATGCCTGCACTCCCTGCCAGGGCTAAATTTAAGTGTTCCCATAAAGTCCAGAAGAAATAAGACTTGGGAATGGCCTGGCCTGAGCCTGTGTGAGAGAGGGGAGAACTCTGACTGAGTGTGTGTGTGTGTGTGTTTAGGGTCTCTTCTGGTCAGTATTGTCGCACAGTCCGGGGGATAAGAATAGGATGTGCTACAACCAGCAGAGACTAAAGTCGGACTTCCCACGTCTCCCACTCGCTGGTGGCACTTGTGTTATTCTCTAAACACCCGCCAGACCCAACCCCCCCCTTTTTGCAACACAGTCCTCGTGCTCAGATCTCTTCCTTCATCTCTCCCATTCAGCGCCTCCCTCGAGCATAAAGAAAACTGTAAGAAAGAGCAAGACACTTCGGGCAGCCCCACGTCTCCCAAGGAAATGTGGATTCCTTGTTTATCTTTGATTAAAAATAACTTTGGGAAGAGGCCGATCAATACTTTCCCTGCGACAAGAGAAACGAGGGAAAAAGGGAGGTTGTGGAGGAGGGGGAGAAGCCAGCGGAAGGGAAGGAAAAAAGCGTGAGAAATTTGACGGCATTTAGAAATGTGTGTCTGTGTGTGTGTGTGACGGGTCGACGGAGTCATTCCCATGGCCTCATACAGAAGCCCTGACGCTGCTACCAACTGCTCTTAAACTGATGTTTTAACAGTGACAAAATGGCCAACATAATAGGATAGTAAAGGTCCTGGAGGAGATGCTGGGAGCCATGTATACTATATAAAGGCCTTCAGAGGACGGGAGCACTGCGAGGTCATTCCTGCCTGTGCTTTCCTTGGCTCCCACCTCTCCTTTCAAAGGATCTGCTTATGGTTTCTGTCAGAGATGCACGTCCATTTTTCACCCCATTAACAACTATCATTACCAGCCCAACTGGAGGCTATAATTGGGCCAGCCATGGAAAAGAGTTGTCAAAACACAATTAAATTCCAAACTATGGTGAGAGAGAACAGAGAGAAAGTGCTGGATGGCCATAACACCATATTGCCGGCTTTCCTTGCCCAAAAATAGGAAAGAAAAACATGAAAACCATTATTTTACATTGGAAGGTTTGCGAGGGGGATTATATAGACGGGTGATCTGAGCTGCCCAAACGATAGGGCTACTGAAAACATAACAAATAATCACTCTCTGTGTCAGCGATGAAGAATGGACACATTAAAAGCCCTATTCAAGGATCAAAAGCCAAGATCCTTGATTTAGGAAAACTTCAAATACAGTCATGACCGCAAAGTGGCTACAAAGACAAATTATTATAGCAGAATAAAGATATCCGTGATGAATAAACTGCTTATTCTGTGTGTCAGGAGCTAGCATGAGCTGCTTGTAAAAAGGTCCATCAAGGCTTTCATGAAGGCTCTGGGACTGGGGAAAGAGCTTCACATATTGACCCAGCACTGATTTCACTTCTGATGAGTTGTTGAAGTTTTGGCAATAGATCTGTAGCATGCTGGCACTCTACGTAACGTATATTCCTGTAGCCTTAGCATTGCAGCATATTAGCATCAAGCACCACAGGAATAGTAGAAGTAGTGTATGGAGGAATAGTAATAATGTTGTTGAGGTAATGCATATACCAAAAAAAAACAACTATTATGGGGTAAACAGCCACATTTAACTGAGAACAGTGTACGGACAACTGTGACATGGCTGTTAGATATCACCTGCTAAAGATCTAAAAATGTGCAGTTACTGGAAATGGTTTGGTGATGGTAACTCAAGGTCCACTTTGCTCAGTTTGCTACAGTTTGCTCAGTCATTACATAACCTACAGTAAGTTTGGAACTTCGATCATGTGATAACAGGTTGAAGTATATGGGGGAATATCATAAGCCCCAACTCTGTTCAAGGATGGTGTTTGGTCGCATGATGACAACTGTGTCAACTTGAATTTGCTGATGAAGCTCATGATGTGTGGTTGATAGGATGTGGACCTTGAGTTAAGACTGTTTTGTTAAAAGACATTTTAACACAGTTCACAAAATGTAAAAAACTGTTACCAATTATCCACCACAGTAACTAAATGACATGGCTTTCATCAACCAATGCATTTCAAAATCAAATGTAAGTGCCATTATGTGGATATGGACCAAACTCACAATGGCTGTGAGCCAACCAGCCATCATTCCAAGGCATGCTGTATGCTGCAATAAGCACAAAAAAATGTTGAGCAAGTTGTAGTTACATTTTTAGATTTTAAAAGGCTGTTTCTTATAAGACGTTGTCAGTTTTGTAACCAGATACAGCTAGTCTACCATCATGAAGAATAAAATTAGAAAATCAGAATAAATAATATGGCTACAAAACTATGGCGAATGTAATAATGACCGTGACACAAAACTAAAACATGCAACTTTCTGACGTTTTTTTTGATCAATGCAAAACTAATTATAACATGTAGCCAAACCATTTCTGCAAAATAATTTCTTCAAACAAATTCTTCCTTAGTGGTACCACTAATGTCATAAATTACTATTTCCTAATCTGGTGAATGGAACCTCAAAATCTGGTCCACATGCTCAGGCCACAAGCCGTAGCCAGTACGTTAACATGTAGCCTGCGTAAAATTCATATTGGCCATAAAAACCCATTAGGGCCCGAACCACAGAGTTGCTTTATTATTTATTTTTGCTTAGCCTCAAATACAGTCACAGTTAAATAACATGTGTTATGCCCCTGTACATTCCACAATATATTTTGTGATGTGATGTGTTGTAATTTATTTTTCTGGTTTAGAAAAATAGATTATAGATTGCCTATGTTTCCCAGAGTCGCTTTTAGCAACTTGTTGCTGTCAATCCCAGCTGAAAGTAAGGGCATATAAATATACTGTAGCCAGTTAAACTAAGTCATGAACATTGGGAAATGCCTGTGATTGTGGCTTCAACCCTTAATAAAACACAACATGTCTGGTGGCTGCATTCAGCCTGCTCTGCGGGATACTGTCAGTGGAAGAATTGGTACTTGGTATCTTCCTCTTATTACTGAGTTTCTCCCTTTATGACTATTGAAAATCACTCTAGAAAGAAGCTTACTGATTTTGAGAACCTTAACAATTACCACTGATGTTCTCCTATCAAACTCAAATGTACCTGCGATGCAAATATGTGATCATCATATCAAGCAGTGCGCTAAGAGAGTTTTAAAGCATTGTCAACTACAGTAGGAAAATGCCTACTGTACTCTACATTTAAGGCCTAGGACAATGTCTACCAAACCATGCAGTGTTAACGGTGTGTGTGTCGGGTGACATAAAGCAGAGGAGGCTGGGTAGTGGAAGGGAGTTGCAGGCCTCTCTGCCTCTGTAATCTGGCCTGATTTATAGAGGCTAGTCCTGCTCTCCCCTTCCACCTCCACACTGACACACTGGGCCTCCTCTGCTGGAGACAGCCTGGCGTCCACACACGCACACGCACGCATATACACACACACACACACACGCACATACACACGCACACACACACACAGAAACAGCCATGCGCATAGACCCACGAACATACTTAGGCAGGATCGTCTCAGTTGCACAGTAGTGCACGCAACCAAACCACATGGGCCTGTTGCTTAACCAAATGAACACCAGATCCAGAAACAAAAAGCATTTAAGTGTCTGCATGCTGTCAGAATGGGGTAGAAGAGAGAACAGATCTATACCAAGAACTATTTTAATAAGAGAATATTTTATTAATCCAAAAATAGGTTGTTATATCAGCAAAACAACAACAAAAGTAGTAAATAATAATAAAAATAGATGACATGAAGAGTAGATGAGTATATTCAACTGATCATTTCTAAATCATTATGTATATGGTTTCTGATTTTATTTTGGGTTAATAAAAGTGAAAACATTTGTTGCAGGTCTTTGACGGGATACAAACTCTGGTTGGCTGCATGAATGTATATGTGCTACATGCCCGTCTCTGCCTCGCTACATAAAGGGCACGCACCTTCCACCATTGGCTCTGAACATTGGCATTGGATGTAAATTGTGAGGTGTGGAATTGTCCAAGATTAATGCAATTCCTTGAGATACCGGGCAGTTCACGTGCAGTACGTGTGTGTGCTTCATGAAAAATGTTTTGGCTAATTCAGGAATTATACTTCTGCAAAAATACATGTCAATGTCTCTGTGGATCTATGGAGAGAGAAGCTGAAGCTCACACTTCTCACTCACACTGATGGTTAATTTGACTTCCTGTTGGGAGGTGGGATTAAAACTGAATACTGCAACTGAACATGTTAATGCTATATGCAAAATCTGTACCAGTATAAAATGAAAGAGCCACACAAATGTCCCTATATGATGCCATTTAACTGTTTTTAAATTGTAAATGTACTTCCCTTATATAGCGCTTTTCAACCATAACAGTTCCCAAAGCGCTTTACAGATTGGTCTCATTCACCCATTTACACACCGATGGCAACGGAGGTTCAGTGTCTTGCCCAAGGACACTTTGACATGTGGACAGGAGGAGCCAGGGATCAAACCGCCAACCCTAGGATTAATGGACAACCCGCTCTACCTCCTGAGCCACAGCCGCTAGTCTTTAAGTACCATACTTTGGCATATATTCATTGGCTTTGTGTAACTCTGCAGTCAGTCACCAGTATTTACAGTGCCTTGATTGGTGGAAAAGCATAATTTAAATTGTTTATACCATATTGTCAGAGCCAAAGGCCAAAACCTTGGCAGGACAGAAAACAAATTGAAGTCATGCAATAACGGATAAAAGATAGACTCAACGGAGACACAATATTCACACGCATTAGGCTAGCAGACTACAACACCTTCATGTGTGTGTGTGTGTGTGTGTCTACGTGTGTATACTATGAATCACAGTGTATGGACATGTGTTTACAGTGAAGCTGGGTTATCTGTCTCCATTACACCACCCCGGCTCAGCCTCCCAGGGCCATTATCTACTCAGACCTGCCTAAACACACACACCCAGAAGCCCCACATGCTAAAGGCAGGACCCTTTACACAAGGCCATGGCGTGAGCACATAATGGGCCTTTCTGGGGTTTGGGGCTCTTGACTCAATCCAACACCCAAACAGAGAAGACCCAGAAAAAGCATTTCCTTCACCCACTGCTTTTCTTTGATCTTCGTTAACGTCAACACACATTCAGATACAGCTGTTCATCATAACTTTGAACATCCAGACTCACTTAGTTCTTGCTAATATCCACTGTTGTTGTTGTGGCTAATGTTTTGAAGCGGAGCCACAATCTGACCTGAGGTCAATTTAACATCCTCATCCAGTGGTCAGATGTTGTGATGAAGCACAGAAACTAGTTCCTTATCAGTTTTTGTAAACAATCTTCTAAATCTAGTTAATCCTGTGTGACACATGCTCTGAGTAAGATCAGATAGTACATGTGTGCCTATGCTACATTTGTGATCAACTATACAAGTATATACAGTTTGTTTATATATTAGTCATTAGGCATTCGTCATGTCACCCATTTCAGACACATGCTGGGGTTCTTTCCTGGCCACGGCAAAGGAAAACCCACCCTCAGATACTTTAACACTTTGACACAGGTGGAAGAGATGTGAGGAAACAACGAGAACATATCTCAAACACCTCTGCTTTACTTAATGAATACAATCCTCTCATTTGACACAATGCCTTGTGACAACCCTGACAGGGAGAGTGTGAACTTACTCCTGTCAATCACCCTCACTCTACTGTATGATTCTACACTGACACCAAAACCTGACATTTTTTTTAACAGAGATGACAAACTCATGGATCATAAAGTGTGGGAGAAGATTTGTGAATGTGCAGTTTGTCAGAGGAATGAGTACTTTTTTGGTTTAACCAGCAATGGTGGAGGAAGTATTCAGATCCTTTACTTAAGGAAAAGTACTACCACACTGTAAAAATACTCTGCATTGAAAATTTACTTTAAAAAGAAATAAAAGTATGCAAGTGTACTCAGTAAAATGTACTTAGAAGTGTTAAAAGTAAAAGTACTCAATGCAGAAAAATGTCCCCTGTGACTGTTATACAATCCTTATATATTCCTCATGCATTAATGTAAAAGCAGGATGTTACTTGGAGTTGGTTGAGGTGGAGCTCATTTTTAACTATTTTGTATTGAACTGCAACTAATGATTTTCATTATGCATTAATCTGCTGATTATTTTCTCATTAATTGATTGGTTGTTTGGTTTGTAACAATTCTGAAAATAGTGAGAAATGTCCAATGTCTCATAGAGGAAAAAGTGAACAAATATTGTCCATGGGCAGTTCCAATGCAAAAATATTCATATCAGCCTTCTAAAAGTCATATTGTTTGAACTCCTGCCTGTGTGGTAAGTGTGTGGGTGTGTAAACATTGTGGTAACCCCCGGCCAGGTACTGTCTGGTCTGGAATATGAGGTGGTACCACCAGTCTCCCACTGCCTTTTAATTACGAGTGGAGGTGGGGGGAGCCATTTTAATGAAAATGGGCCACATCATAAAAGCAGATTTGACCAGGTTCATCCACAGTTCAGGCTCAAGGACAGTAAACACACAGATAATATGGACCGTACCACTCACAAGTGCAAACACACCAGATAAGATTAGATTGACTGAAACTGCTGTGATCCCATTGGGGAAAGTGGGCGAGCATCAAAGCATCAAATACTAAGGTACATTAAAAATACAGGGGGCAGATTTAAACATAATTTCAACATCATGTGTTCAGGAGAAATCTTCTGAATAAAAAGAAAGAAGCCAAAAAGAGTATGAAGATGTGTGCATCTCGATACAGTATATATTTTTAAGCTTTCATCCTTTCAGCCTCTTTAACCTTTATTAATCCAGTGAAGTTTTGCTCAGAACAACAATCTATTTCAAATGAATGCCCTGTTACGTACACAGTTACATACATTTACACTTGGAAACTGCCCAGTACAACTGCAGTCCGATCTGTTGGCCACTGAGCAGTGGTTGGAGGTTAGGGCCTTGCTCAAGGGCACAACAGTGGTAGACAGTGTTAAAGGGAGGGGCAGGTTTGCTGTTATACTTTCCTTATCCCACCCAGATTCATTCTGCCTCTACTGGGATCAAACAGGCAATACTTCAGTCTCAGCCACGTCTTTAACATTTAATAATCCATCAAAACTGCTTGTTGGATGGTTGAATAGGTTCAGAAACCCCCAATCCCCTCACACCTTTCTGATGTTGGGATTGGGTGGGCTGTGTCCGACCATTTCTGTAACTTTCCGAAACCGACAATCCAATATTAAAATGTAATTTACAGTATGAATCATACTGTCTAAAACATGACCAGATGCGTGACAAATGAAAGGGAAAAAAGGAGGGGGTAGAGCGGGTTGTCCACTGATCATGGGGTTGATGGTTCGATCCCCAGCTCCACATGTCAAAGCTAGCTGCCATCGGTGTGTGTGTGAATTGGTGAATGAGAACGCTATATAAATGCAGCCATTTACCTACATAAATGAGAGGCCAAACATAATGAAGGTCTCACTGAATGATTTGATGAGTATGAAAATGATGTGAATCAGATCCCAACTCAACACCTATGGGGAAGTTTGCAGAGACATGTTAGACAGTGCTCTCCACCACCATCATCAAAACACCAAATGAGAGAATATGTTTTGGATATGCCTCCAGTAGACACAACAGACACTACATTGATTTGTCCTTTCATTTGTCACCCATCTACTGACAGAACATTCACAATATGCAGGGAACCAAACTATACAGACACAAACAAACCATTTTTGGCGAGTGAAAACAGCCAACAGTATCCTGAATGCCGCACACCAGCAAGTGCGATTATGGCCTTGTATATAGTACCCTAGTACTCTCAAGAAGATCAAGATAGATGGATGGCAGAGTGATGGAGAAACATGGGATGGACAGTGACAACCAGAGTTCAGCCACCGACTAATTTTAACATCCATCCATCCCCATCCCTCCCTTCTATTAGCTCTGTGATGGAGGGAGGGAAGGAAGGGGAACCTAATCGGTGGGAAGCTGCCCAGAAGCTCCTGACCTGAAGCAGGATGAGGGCTACAGTGTGTGTGAGTGTGTGTGTCCAGAGGGGGTTGGGGGAGAAGGCAGCATCCTGGCAGGACATTAGGGACTCAGTTCCCAGCAGCGCTCACTACTCTCCTGCTCAGGCTCCATAAGTCTCTCCCTGCTCGGTCAATGTTGCCTTCCTCCGGGGGATTCCCACTTTTTCCCAAGGCTATGCCCAGCTAGCTCTGACTCTCTCCCCTTGCCAAATGACCCAGAGTTCGGCCACTTGCTTCCCTTATCTGTCCTTTCCCAGGGCTGTGGTACTCTATCCATGTCCCCTGTCTCTGTCTGTCACCCTCTCTGTCGTCTGACGTACAGTAGTCACAGCATCTACAGGATCAGCTTAATGATGGCCTGTCTCACTGAAATTAGCAACCGTACACGCTGCTGCATGTGAGACACAGTGTAAATGTTAGACCACACAAATAAGCATGTACACGTATACACACACTATGGTCTGAGATAGCAAATCTGAGGGTAATAGTGGCTTTTTATTAATCATGAACCAGATAATTCAATCCTACAAAAGTGTTGGTCTTCATACTGTAATGTATTGCATATTGTATAAAATAAGAAGAGGAGGTATGTATTTGGTTGTGTGTGTGAGTTAATATGCTTGTTTACTATGGTCTGTGTAGCTAAATGCATCATGTGCCAAATGAGCTGTGAAAGTTGTCAGATATATGTGTCAGTAAGTGTAGTACATGAAAGACTCTACTCTGTGCTAAACACACACGCACACCCAACAGATATGGTGTATGCATTCGGAATCACAGGCGCTGAGTGTTTGTTTGTCCCTGTTGGGTACCCTGTGCTGCTGCCTAGCAATGGGAATGTGCTACCATCTTACACATGTGCAGGACGAATCAACTCTTCTTGACAATAAGTAAAGAAGTTGGGGTTCGTGATAGCTGAGGATGACCCGAGGTTGTAGAAAATGTTCACCAAACTATGCAGTTTAAGAGGTTGTCAACCAATTCCATGATATAAGTCTACTGCATATCTTAGCTACTATATCATAACTAGCCAAAAGAATGACTGTGCATAGCTGATCATAGTACAGATCAGAATTATTATTATCAAGTGACCTTTACTTTAACATGCTACATGTCTTTTACTGAGGCTAATATAAAACACTGATCCCTCCATTTACAATATAACTGATGTGTAAATGGCAGCTTTCTAAAGAAGCCTAACCTCTTATGTGTTGATTCCAAAGGACTAAAATGAAAGGAAGACCGGCGTACGGTAGCCTACCCATGCATCACGATCACTTGTTTTGTATTTCATCGCTAGTTTGACCACTAAGGCCCACTTACTCTCTTTTTCAGGAACTTTCACCTCACAGTCTTCATAGCTGATGGAGTTTGCTCAATTAAGAAAACTAAAAACCTTGTAAAAGGACCTTGAGTTAAGATTTGTTTTGTTAAATTTTGAATATAAGTAATTATATTAATTAGTAACATATTTTTTACTAAATAATATTGCTCTTAGTATTATTTCTGTTGGTGTTATCATCAATACCATTACCACAACTATTGCTTTGCATCTCTGTGTGGAACTGTACTGTGCTGCTGTATGTTCCCCCCCCCCCTCCCGGTTGAGGCAGATGAGCGCCCACCCAGAGCCTGGTTCTGCTCGAGGTTTCTACCTGTTAAAAGGGAGTTTTTCCTTGCCACTGTCGCATAGTGCTTGCTCATGGTGGGAATTGTTGGGTCTCTGTAAATATAAAGAGTCGGTCTAGACCTGCTCTACTCGAAAAAGTGCCCTGAGATAACTTTGTTATGATATGGCGCTATATAAATAAAACTGAATTGAATTGAACAGTACAGTGGCTGAAAGTTAATTGTGCCATTGAAGTTCAATTATTAAGCACACTGTGGTCCATGACAGTTGCCATCAATGTACCCATGGTACCCCATGGTAAATAGTTTATACTATATTTATACCATGGCCAGTTCCATGGTATAATAATAATAATAATAATTGGGAAAAAAAAGCCTCATCATGACACAAAGCTACTTTTTGTACCATTTACACCACAGAATGAGAGAATGAAAAAAGGGGGGACGTGCACTTGAGAGGTGGCGGGGCTTTCTGACAGTGGCACAGTGCTAAGATGGTTAAGTTCCCATGCTAGCTTGTGTTTACCCTGGGCTATTTCTGCACCCTCACACATACACACAGTTTGCCCTATCCTACCCCTTCCTTGTAATTTCTCATCCCTCCCCTCCCCTCCCGCCCTCCCTCCTCCTCTCTCATCCCCCTTTTCTTTCCCCTCTAGAGTCCGGGAGGGTTATGTGAACGGCCAGGGAGGAGGGCTGAGAAAAAGACGAAAGGAGTGTGAAAGAGGAGAGAGATGTTGTGGGGGTCATCACTGAGTCATCATATTCCCTGGTAAGGCTAGCTGTACAGTCCGTGTGTGTGTGTGTGTGTGTGTGTGTTCAGTGGCTTCCCTAAAAGTGTGTGCATATGTCTGAGTGGGTGGTGAAGTTTGCACATTCCAGTGAACAAGTGTATTTATGTTTGTGTGTGTGTGTGTGTGTCTGTGTGTGTGGGCAAGAGTGTGTGTTTGTGCGTGCCTGTGTGTTTTTAGATGTGTCAGTGGTAGCTACATCCTGTATGTCTTATTTTCAGCCTGGCCGAGTAACACTTTTCTCCAATTACTACCAAATTATGAAATCTCTCTTTGATTATTCCACGTCTTTAGACTCTAAGCTCCTGCTTGTATCTTTCTCACACTTTCTATCCTACCTCTGCGCTTTGTCAACCCCGTCTCCTACAAAGTATGTTTATATACTAGCTTCATTAACCAGATACAAATTAATAATGAAATTATTTCTGATCCTTTACTTATTTCTCAGGCTTTTAATCAGCATTTCTCTTCTATTTGTGGTTCCCAACATATTAATTCCTTTGGTATGGCTGGTTCAAATCTTGCCTATTGATGTTTTTTATGCTATACGTGAGTTAAAAGAAAACAGTAGTGCTGGTCCAGATGGTTTGGAAGCCAAATTTGTTAAACTTGCAGCTCATGTAATAATGTATCCCCTTGCAGATTTATTTAACTTGTCTCTGTCTACTTGTTAAATTCCTTCCATATGGAAATGTTACCCCTGTTCTCAAAGGTGGGGACCCATCCGATATGAATAATTATCGACCGATTTCTATTATTTGTACTATTGCTAAGATCTTTGAGAAACTTGTTTTTAATCAATTATCAAAGTACATCAATCTGTTCAATATTCTATCTTCATCCCAATCAGGTTTTAGACCTAATTCTTCCACCACCACGGCTATTCTAAAATTCACTAATGATGTGTTCTCATCCTTTGATAAAGGCCAACTCACAGGTGCACTTTTTATTGATCTTTCCAAGGCTTTTGATATGGTTGATCAATACCTCCTCCTTGATAAGCTCTATTCTATTTGCTTAAATCAAAATGTTCTCCTCTGGTTTAATGCCTATCTTCATAATAGACGTCAGTGTGTTGTCTTTCAAGGTTCTCAGTCTATTTAATTGTTGAGAAGGGTGTCCACAAGGCTCCATCCTGGGACCACTTCTTTTGTCCATTTGTATTAATAACTTACCTCAGATATGCTCAAATTGTCTTGTTCATCTTTATGCTGATGACACTGTTATTTACAGTACCAACTCTGATATATTACAAATTCAGAATTCTTTACAGTTCGATTTTAACTTGGTCCAAAACTGGTTTCATAACAACAAACTTGTATTGAATAAGAAGTCCTGCAGCATGGTGTTTGGTACGCGACATAGTCGTTCATATTCCTTTGATCTGCATGTTAATTTTGATGATGGGTCACCCCTTGAAAAAGTTGATTCATTCAAATATCTTGGACTTTGGATTGACTCTGAACTTGTGATAGTCTTGGTGTGTTGTGTCTTGTTTTCCTCCCGTTTCCCTTCCCCCCCTTTGTGTCTGCTGTTTGGGTCGACGTGACCTGGCTGTGCTCCCTCCAACACACCTGCTGCGTGACTTAATTACGCACACCTGCCTTCCATCAGCCTCATCAGCCTGCAGCATATATACCCCGGTTCTTCAGTCAGTCATCGCCAGATCATTGAGTCACCTACTGTGGTAGTGTGTGTGTTTTTGGCCGCTAACTAAGCTAACTAGTTAGTCATTTACTGTTTTGTGAGCTTCTCAAGTTAATTATACTCTCTTGTCTCCAGTGTTCATCCTTGTGTCATTGCCTGCCTGCCTGCCTGTCCGCCTTGGATCCAGGATCACTCTCCACACTCACGCCTCACCCCGGACCAGGAGCCAGCCACGTCACCCGACCTCCCCGTGTTCCCTCTCGTCGCCCGGTCTCTGTACCTCCTGACACCTTTCCCTTCTTCCCTGTGTTGTTTGGAAATAAACATCTGCTTAAGAAAACTCTCCAGTGCCTCAGTCTGCGCTTGGGTTCCCCACCCGTGATCATAACAGAACTTTCCTTTAAGCCCCATATAGAGTTTATTATAAAAAGAACGTATGGTTGTCTGAGTTCACTGTATCGCTCAATTAATTGTTTTACACTTCAAGTCAGAAAAAGAATAATATCTCAGTTGATACTGCCTATTATTGATTATGCTAACATTGTATACCAGAACACCTCCGACACTTATCTTAAGCCCCTTAATGTTGTATATAATTCTCTATGTATGTTTGTTTTGAGGTGTCCATATAGAACCCATCATTGTCTAATGTATGAATCCCTTAATTGGCTGCAACCTAAATCTAGAAGGCAATTTCACTGGACTCAGTTCATCTTCAAATGTGTTTATTTTAATTGTCCTTCCTATTTGAAACAGTTTCTGGTTCCATGTAGATCTTCATACCCACTCAGACATATGCAACATCCCTTTTTCTTTGTCCCTAGAATTTTCAAAGACGTCGGACACAGGTCATTCCAATATAAAGCTCCATCTGACTGGAATCATCTTCCTCTTTCTCTGAGATCTATTACCTCTTTCCATTGCTTCAGGACATCTTTATTTTCTCATCTTAAAACAACCTGTTCATGCTTTTAATTTGTGTGTATTAATGCAATTAATTTATTTTCTGAGTCATTGTATCCATTTATCTTATTTTATTATTATTATAAAACAGCTGAGGCTCAGGGGTGTGGGTGGGAGAGAGTGAGCAAGCTGTCTGTATCTGTGTATTTGTAGTGTATGTTTGTTATGTATTGCTGTCTTTGTTTATGTGTTTTCTTTGTATTTGTGTCTACAGGACCCCCTCGAAAATGAGATGCTACATCTCAAGGGGCTATCCTTTCAATAAATTGAAATTGAAATATACTACTGACTTTCTGCCTGGATTATGCTCACAAGCAATGTTTTTTTTCCCAATCCAGGAAGGATGACATTGTTATACTGCACGGAAGTCATAGGAACATGTTTGGGCTAGAGGGTCAACATATAAAGCACAAGATCTTGATAATGGAGACTGGGGTTTATGTCCTGTGTTCCACCTGTTGTTAGGGTTAGGCTGCATTCAGACCAAATCAGGCGATTAGCGCAGGGTTGTGTGGCGGTGTGGGAGTGTCACATTCTAACCAGCAATCCCAACTTGAGGAGTGATACATCAAGCGACTACACAGTGATTAACGTCTTTGTACTCCCTTGTGGCAGGGTTGAACAGATGATGTACAGTCATCATGGAGGCGATCGATCAGTCTCTCTTCCATCTTCACAGTTGTTCGGTAAACAGCGGAATACTACAATGCTACATGGTAAACAAAGTTCTTCTTCACCTGGAATTCTTCGCCAGTGTGATTGGCCACCGCAGCGTGACGTCGGTTGCGTTTCTCCAAAAGTTGATTCTGTTTAAACTTTTCGCTGCAGGGCAGCTGTGTTTTTTTTCGGCATCCCCTGCGGTCCACACCGCCGCAGCCTAAACACACTACACACGTTCAAATGAATGGGAGGACTGCCGTTTTCACCGCAGCGCCTGATTTGGTCTGAATACGGCCTTAGTCTACTAAAACACTTCATGTTTTTTGTTTACAATAGTTATCGAGTCCCATCTCATGCTTCAAATCAGTATTGACTTTTTCAATATTTAACCAACACCATGATCTTACCCAACTTTAACCAGGTTAATGCTGCTTTAGTTGCAAGGAGTGGATGTTGACAGTAAGTTGACAGTGAATACAGGAGTGAAGCATTGTGCAAATTGTGTTCAACAAATGTCTTAATCAGACATGCAGGCCTCCATCCCCAAATCAGAGAGCAGAGCAGCATTCAACAGGTGGACAAGACAGCACCGAGCATTTGAGAAGACTCCTCTCGTGCCTCAAACTGTATAACAACATGCAGAAATGACAGATTTCCCTTCCCCGTCACTGTTTGCCTTAATATCCTCAAGTTAGCACTATAAAGACGGTGTACGCTCCCATATAACACAGCAGAAGTAAGAGGATATTCTAGAAACCAGAGCATCAAATGGTTCTGCATAGCTGAACCTCCTCAAAGATAGTGTACTTTTAAGAGGTATATTTGTTATTATATATAAACATTACCACATAATATAATGTATATGAAATCAGAAACATCAGGAAATCATACCTCCACTTACTACCAAAGGTCAAGAATGTTCTTTCATGCTCAAATCAGAAAAGAATAAACACCATGTAATTATATGAAGTTCTGTGTTCTGTTTTAAATCAAACATTTATGGTGAGAAATCCTGTTTTGTCCCTATAAAAGAGTTAATGTAATTTTAAAATCATAGATCAGTCAGATCATAAAACCTTCAACCCTTGTTCAGCATTAAAAGTTGTGTTGGCAGTGAACAGTTTGCACAAACATTTTTTGGTTTTTATATTGATGAAATACAATCCAGGAAGCATTACACTTCCCACAAAACATATAGTGAATGCAAATTAGTTGTATATTAACTTAATTTTAAGAGACAAGTTTGGATTCATCCAAGTGGCTCCGCTGTTCAAAACATCCCTCTTTTACTGCCTTTCCTAAAATGCTCTGCTCACTATCGTCCCCATCACATCCCTGTCCTCTTCCTCTCTCTCTCTCTTTCTCAGCCTCTTTTCCTTTCATCTCTTCGCCTTCTCCTCCTCTCTGCCTGCCCAAATATATGTGTGGCCTGGCTTTGCCCCTCGACAGTAACTCAACCCATAAACAAACTGCCTTACATGCTGTAATCACAAACCCCAAACTGCCAGACATTAAAAGGGCCACGTTTCATACCGCTGCAAAAAAACAGAGGGAGAGGAGGAAAAAAAGGGAGAGAGCTCCAATGTTTTTTAACAGATGCGGTGTGTAGTATCAGTTTGCTAAAGTGCGACTGGGAGGAGAGATAGATAGCGATGGAAGAGGAGCATATCTTTGAGGAGTTCCACATTGCCCCGTGCTGATCAAAGTGCTCTGCAGCCTTTATGGCTAATTGTGGGGATTATCTGTAAGTGCTTGGAAAAGACCGGCCTGGTTTTATGGGGTCGGTGTCACACACACTCACACACAGAGTCTCTGCATACGCTACTGCGTCCAGTAATCGCTGAGGAAATGCACAACTGACCTCAGATGAATAATTCAAGTTTTTGTGTATTCGTGGAGTAAGACAATGGTAGAATATAGGACGTAGGGCAGACTGAAGAGAGAAATACTGGTTTAAAAATGGGAAGTAATCCAGGAGACATGAAAAATCAGACACAAGACGTGTGCACGCACACACACACAGAGGCAGACATATCCTGTCGTCTTGATCCAGTTTCAAGGACAGTGGCGAGACTGGAAGGTTTGGAGTGCCAAACGACTTGTCAGTGTCAGTTGTAAAGCTGCCTCCCCTAAAGCCACTTCCCCCCACTGACACACACACACACACACACACACACACACACACTCGCTCGAAACTGTGGTCAGCTGAGCGGATCCTAAGTTAGGTCAGGAGTAGTTTGGAAACACACGCACACAGCTCACAAAGAGACTTTCTTTCTAGGGTTTATGAGTCTTCTCTATAGTTTGCCTGACCACAAACACACACTCTCTCACACACACATACATTTACACATAGGCAGGCGTACAAAAAAACTCACACAAAGCTGATATAGCGGATATGGTTTTGTGAGGGGGAGAAGGGTGTATGGTCGGCGTCAGGTCCAAGCAATTATACAAGCGTCCAAACCTCTTTCAGGCAGCCACGGCGGAGCCAGACAGAGCTCACACAAACACACACTCACACACACTCACACAGACACCAACACAACTCTCAACTCCAACCTAGGGATTTGCCCAGGATAATTCCACTTCTATTCACCATGAGAGGTTTTACAAGGTTAGGTCCAAAATCTCTGAGCCACTGCTAACTACAAGCGGACTACCAGCTGGCCCTTGGCCTCCCGTCTGAAAGCTCAAGTGCTTGATTCTGGCCCGCTGAATGGCCTTTTGGGCTCAGAGCCCCGAAGACCTTTCCAATAAGACGAGCAGAGAAGACAATGGCAAGCAGCTAATCTTGTCTTTATGCAGCCTTTGTCCGTGAGTGGGGGGCACTTGCAGAGGCAGTGCTCAGGTAAGGCAGTGTGTCAAAGGTTAAGCTGGGAGATTCAGACTTGCACACACAAGTTAATTAAAGTTTGTCTAAGGGGGTGAGAGTGTGTCTCGAGGAGGCCGCTAGTGTCTGAGGGCTCGCCTGAGAAAGGAATGCCAGCAACTTCAAAGTTGGCTGACTGCCGCCGAGTTGTTTTCAGAAAGTGCTCGTACGGATAAGACTGGAGCAGATATCTGAACGATTAACGAACAATTTTCTGCTACTCTGCAAAGTGAGGCAGCACAGGTGGAAGTGTGTATTTTGGTTGGATTGGTCCGTTTTAGGACATATCTTTCTTTTTAACTGCTAGAAAATTACACAATAATACCCGATGAGTCGGGTAAAATAAGGACAAAATTAACATAATTGATTAATTGTTTTCATTGTCATCATTAATTGTTCAAGCAAAAATGCCAACTTTCACTGGTTCCAGCTTCTCACATGTGAGGTTTTTCTTTGTCCTATATGATAGCAAACTGAATATGTTTGGGTTTTGCACTGGTTAATTGACAGAATAAAACAAGACATTTGAATACATCTCCTTGGGCTTTGGGAAATTATAATGAGAGATAGGGCTATAAAGTGTTAAACTGTTAAAAATGCTCCACTGCCAGCCAGCTAGCTGTAACTTTGCTACACTTCATTCAATCTGCCGTTGGTTGCTTTGTAACATTAGCTGATAAAGTAATTTGCAAACAGTAAGCTAGCCAATTTACCAGGCAAGCTACGTGGACTTTGTGTTGTTATTGTGTTGTGGTGGGTGCCTGTCGTTTGTTGACGTTAGCGGACTCCACTTCTAAGCTAACGTTAGCTAGTGTTGCACACTGTTGACACTGTAGGGGAGCTGAAGAGAGGCAAGGCACTCGGGAGCGCACATAACGTCACATCCTTTGGATTTTCCCAGCAAAACTGTCCCGAGTCCTTTACACAGAAATCAGTCCACAGGCTGTTATAGGCAACCAAGAAAGTTGGGGAAGGTCTCATTTTTTTAAATGTTACAGTCCGTTCACACATTGGCAATACAAAGTGATTAATACATGTAAATTCCTACATATAGTCCTTTTACTGATATCACAACTAGTAATGCAGGCAGAGGTGCTACATGTCTAAAACATGGCCATTTTGGTATCTGTTTCAGTGACATTTTGCGGGTGGACTACACCTCTGCTGCTGTTGTTTGAAAACAACATGTTTAGTATTTTGTTCATGCTAGGGTTGAAGAGACAATGTCTAAATTCTGTCCAAACGTTCTTGCCACAACAGGTCCACACTGACATGCTTTCTCTGAATATTATATAGGACAGTAGACAACATAGTAGGGATGGGATGAAGAGGAGTCACTTGCGCACACAAAAAGAAAGACAAAAAAATACTTGCATTTCAAGATACTCATTTACACTGACATTGTTGATGACATGAGACAATTAAGTTGGATTCAACTAAAATATCATTAAGTTATTTGGCTATGAAAACATTAAACCTAGGGTCACTAAAAAATGCCAGAAACAACCCTACCTGCAGTATCCAACCATACACCTAGAATGTTTTGATGTTTTAAAAATATGTATAACTTTTCTGTGTAAAGGTAGCTGATTAGAACAAAACAATGAATACAAAATGTTTCCTGATATATAATTTGTGTTTTAATGAAATATTAGTTCAGTTATACGTATATGACCATTAAATAGTATAAGTCTACCAAAAGATCTTTCTAACCGTATGAAGAATATTTTTCCCCTACAGTACTCACCAGTTCACCAACATTTGATGGCACTTTCAGCCTTTTCAACACTGTGGGTTTTAGTAAAAAACTAGGTTGGGTAACTTGAAAAGGAATAGCAAAAAAAATCTGAACAAAAGAGTGAATGAAGAAACAGACAGCAGACGTGTAGAAGAGGAAGAAAATAACCTCGGGAGGAATATAAAAAGAGAGTAGTCTGGAGAAAGGGATGGAGAGGAAGGAAGGAGGAAGATGAGGAGAGAAGATGAGCAGACAGTGTCCTTTATGTATTGGCTGAGTGTCTCCTAGGGCTTTTGTAATGCTTTATACAGACCCACTTTCCAAGGTCGCCGTACGGCTGCCTGTCCAGCTGTTTTCATATTCAGTTTCGGCCTTGTTTCTCTCCCTCCTGTGTGATTTTTTTTTATCTGTGACTGTAGGGCAGATTATTACCAGGGGGCAACAGATTACTCACAGAAAAAGACAACAAAACAGACAAAATAAATGAGAGGCCGCCAAGATTTTAATCCTGATTAGGATGGGGGAGCTTATTTGATGCTTGAACTCACAGGATCCTTAACACCAGGCTGCAGACTGGAGCTCTGTCATGGGTCACTTTTCCTCCTCTTTGAAACGATCTCACTTTTATCCAATTAAAAATAACATACTGTACTGTTACAGTACATTGGTAACAGACTACACTCACGTGCTAATCAGGTTGTTGTTGTCTAATTTGCCTATTCCTACTATACTTAACTGTATGTTCAGTCCAGTCTCCCTAGGAATTAAGTTCAAATTGGAGAGTATAGCAGCACATGTTTTATGTCCAATGCCAACGTTAAGTGCTAATGCAGGAAGTCCTTTATGTAGTGAGGGAGAAAGTAAAGGTCCTGATGTACTCTGAAACAGACAGTGGTTCACGGTTCCTTTTATACTGACACATGTGCCCATGGTGTGTAGGGTCCAAGTGTACAGTCCATGCAGTAATCATTTCTGGGCATCAGAGATGCCTGCACAGACCCTAGGGTACATGGGTAGATGTAGAAGTTTATATCATGCAAACACAGAAAGTACAATTTGAGCTTAAGGGTGTGGAGGTTAGGCTGGTGGATCTTCATGCAGGATCTGCATCAGTCTACGACTAAATGTTGGCTTTTTTTAACCTTCGCTACAATATTTTAATCATTGTTGTCAAGGCAAGCCAAGTAAGTTTCATTCATGTAGCCTAAAATCACAAATTTGCCTCAAGGGCTTTACAATATGTACATCATATAACACCCTCTATCCCTGGAGCATTAAATATAATCTGCCGTTTTGCAGATTGTCCAATTACAATGATGTGATAAGGTTGGTATGACAGGTTATATGCTTTCCCAATAGTTTAAAAACATTGACAGCACATGATAATAATAATCATCACATGCCCCCTGATTTACTTCAAAATCATTTGCTTAAGCTTGAAGCTTAAAAAAAATCACACTACTGACCTTAGTGTTTGACATTTAGTGTTCAGCACCAAAGATCGAGACAAAGATGTCAAAAAGAAAAAAAGAGAAAAGATCTACTTACTTGTCCTGTCTAGTGCCTGTGGGAGATGAACATGTATAGATTTGTCTTTGCTGTCAGAATGTCACGTACATGTGGCATGGATAACACAGGAATGACCCCGCGGTGACCCCTCCTACCATCTGCTTTGGCTGGGCTACGCTAGCCACTCAGCTCGCCTGCCTACACGGTTACTGACCCATTCCAAATGCCAAAAACAAGACAGATGCCCCTGATACCCCAACTTCAGCCCCAACCCCCCCACCTCCTGACAGCATTTCAGCGCCTCTCCCTGTCATCCAGACCAGACGCCCTGACCTCCTCCATCTTCCTCCTCTTCCACCGCCGCTAGGCTAGCAGCTAGCCTCAGTCTGTGAGGAGACATATGCTATGTGATGACGGCAGGGATATATCAGTGTGCCACACACAGGTAGGGCTTACAGGTTGTACACACACACACATAAACTGTATGGTATAGTGGGTATGAAAGACCATGAAACACTTACGCTACATTCATAAAAGAACACGTCACAGACACACGAAACAGAATGAAAGACCCCCAAACAGATAGAGACATAAACCCATGCATGCATGCCTGCTCGTGCATGGAGCCACAGACACACACACACACACACACACCCACCCACACACACACACGCAGACATACACACAGGAGGCCGTGGTCCATCCTCTGACCGGTCGGTGACCTGACAGCCCAGCAGCTGCTAGCTGTTTGATGTTTCACTCTGAGGATCACATTTCATTTCCAGACTCTTCAGCCAATAGGAGAAAGACAGAAAGACAGAGACAGAGGGAGGCTCTTCATCCTCTTTTTACCCTTTGCCATAGCGCCACCGACCAGACACTACCAAGAACTCCCTCACAACATGTGCATATTAACCACAGCGTGAATGTACTGTATCAAAACCTATGTAGTTAGTCCACACGTGCAGGTTGATGAACACTCATGTCTTTGCAGTTCACATTACAATCCTGCTGCAGTGACTGAGAGGCTAGTTTATAATGTCAAAATGCACTCACACATTAAGAAAGTCAACTGATGGCACATCAGAGGGATTTGTGTGTGTGTGTGTGTGTGTGTGTGTGTGGCAGATGGAGACAAGCTGGACATTAGACCCTCTGGCCTGACGACATGAAGTCATCACATGAAAGCAATGTTGAACACGGCCTTCAGAGACACACGCATACACTCACACACAAGTCTGTAAATTCATCATATCCAAGCGTACATGAGTGAATGCCCATTTTTAAGTACCAAAACACACACGCCAAATGAGTACATATGTGGTATTTTAGTACTTTTACATATATCTTAATTCAAGTTGGGTTTCCATCCATGTATTTTAAGTGAATTATGACATTACAGAGTTAACTGACTGAACTGCAATGGCACATTTCAATAATCGTTCCTGTCTTTCAGAGGGTTTGGATGATAGAATGCTTTTGTTTCTTTTTAATTGTGTACTGCATTCATGACCATTTTTAGGATGTCCTAGGCTTTTTTGAGAAAAAAAACAATACTAACAACATACTAGAAGAGACTGGCAAAAACACTGTGATGGTTATTTAAAGGTACATACTGCTGAATTTCAATAAGTCATCACCATAATCCAACTTTTGAAACTAAAACCACCAAGGTTTCATCACATCACTTCCAACATGTTTATACTCCAAACCTTTAAATAAGCAAAGACCCTCTTTGGAATGGCAAGCACGGGACGGTTTATGGGAAATGTGGTTTCATTAACAACCACTAGCACTAATAAAAACCACTGTGACATAGAGCCTAAAATGGTTCAACTACAGTATCGTTTGTGTTGAAGAAATCGTACCAGTTTGACAAAGCAAAACGTTAAAAATGCTAATTGTAGCACCTTGTATGAACACACAGCGAATGTAAAAGAAGACGTGTCTTCACTCATGTCCTTGTCTTTCCATCTGCTGTTCAGAGTGGATCTGGCCTCTTAGTGTGTGGCCACTCAAGAGTGAGAAGACGAAGAGAGACTGCCCCGGGCTAAAGGGCATCTTTAGTCAGTTCACTCAGAATGAACACACAAACACACACTCACACACACATGTGAGGAGGTTCTCAAATAAGCATTTTTACCAGGAATTCAAGAATAAGGAGGCTTCGGCGCCATGCGTGGCTGCTCACTCTCGACTGAATACACACACACACACACACACACACACACACGTGTAGACGCAATGTACTTGAGAGGCAGTCACAAACATAAAAAATGCGCACACCCTCTTACACACATTCCACAATCACATAACAACAACTTATCCTGACCCTTTTTCTGCTCAACAGTTGTGTACAGCACAGTGCATTCCGTCCTTCCTGTTAGAAAGTGGGATAATCGCTCTTTGTTTGATGAGAAGGAGCTAACCAGTGGGCCTGACATGTAAGCTTATTACCTCCTTTAGCCGTCAGCCAACGCCGCGTACAGTACAGCTTTCCACACTAAAACTGCTTACTGAAGGTGTTGTGTCACACTGTGTATGGGAGGAAGGGGGTGTTCTTGGTAAGCGAGCTTTTTATGTAGAGTTCAAGTCCAGTTGAAAAGTGAAAGGGGGTGGGGGGGTGGCTGTGTCGAGGCCAGGTAGTAACAGTGTTAGTTATGGTAATGAGGCTGTGGAGAGATACTTTACAAGGTTGTTGTAAATTTTACCTAAGAGACATTTAAAAACCTTTTGATAGCTTAACATTAGTTTGTCACTTTCTGTGTGGGTATCACTTGAAATGTTTCGATACGTATTGTCAATACAGTACCTGTGTTCTGGTACCTATACCAAACAATTTTTTTTTTTTAACACACTACTTAGAGGATTAGACATGTTTTTTATGGAAGCCTTTTTTGTTTAGGTAGTTTACTACCACGGCCGTAGCCAAGATTTATTCCCCAAGCACAACCACACACACACCTAGGAACTAGTCACCAAAAAAACCCTCAAAAAACAGTTGCTTTAAAATTTTCTGAGTATTGAGAAAATGTTATGCTTTAAATGTTGTTTCTCTATGCTGCCGTGTATGTCATTCTGGTGGACAATACTAAATGCCTTTAATTGTAATTTATTTAGTGTTTTGTCTGAGAACAGTCAAAATTCCCTTTTTTGGCGTTGTGAGAAGCTCGAAAATATACCAGCTGTCCAGAAGTTAGCTGTAAATTAGCTTGCTAGCATATAATGCACCGAAAATGTGTGTGTCTTTTTATCCCTGTATGTTCATGAATTGAAGTCATACAGGCCTGAGATATGCACACATCTTTCATACAAATTGAAATATTTTGAACTTACACACATCTCCACCTCAATTTGTGCTGTCTAGCGTAAACTTAAATCTGTTCGCATCTACTTGTATCTTTGCATTAACTTTATATGCAATGGTTCCACCTCTAACATTCGATTTGTGTTCAGTCTGAATATACCATAAGAATCTGACCAAGAATTCTATGTAAAGTTGCGACACTTGATCATTTCTGATACTGGGTGCTATTAACACATTGGGCTACTAATGAAATTGCATTGAGGTTTGATAAGTTGATTTTAAATATCTGTGAATCTAAGTTAGTGAGGATGGAACACCCTTTTGTTGATTAGGCTGATTTTTACACACAAGTCTTGTCTGGAGATGACCTAAAACAGTTTGTTTTAGACTTAAAAGCTTTTAAAGCCTTCTGAAAATATTCTGATTAATGGTTGTGTGTGTGAGCACAAGCATGTATAAGAGGCAATAAAGACAACCATGGGTGCATGCACACACACACACACACACACTATTAACCTAACATGGACATATTGCCTTGATAGTCTGTGACCTGTTCCTTTGGCATGGCTTACCCTTCTCAACACCCCCATAAACATGACAAGGCCTTGGGATCAAAGCTGTCTAGGCCCTTACATACAGACACACAGTCCCCAACACACTCACATACACACACACACACACACACACACGCACACGCAGACAGATGCTGCTTTGACTCAGAGAAGGCTCTGTGTCTTTAACCATCATCAGTCTGATTAGAGCTGGTGGTTCAGGAGTGTTTCCACATCACACAGCCCTTCTTGGCAGTACACGGCTCGGCTAAGAGGCACTAACGGCCACAAGCTTTTCACCTGATTGCCACTGAGGGAAAACACTTTTGTGAAGATTAGCGTCTTTGCCCCAGTTCTGAAATGAACAGCAAAAGGAACTGTCTCGTTTTCACATCACTGCTAAATGTTAAAGGTCCCGTGGGCCAGTCAATTGCAAAAAACGTGACACTTCCATAATTTGGTGGAACAGACAGAGAAGCTAAAGTTGATTTTCTTTACTGGCTCCAGAGGCACGACTGATAGTAAGTGTAGATGCAAATCTGACATGTGCTTTGTATTTCAGGTTAAAAAGGTAAAGAATAAGTGAGAAATGTGCATTCCAGAGCACAAAAGTAATAAATGTAAATATCACAATCTAAACTTTTCTAGAAATGATGTAATGGAGAGTTTGTTGATGTGGTACAGTATAAAGCAATCACATGAGCCTGTAGTGTTAGGAAAATTAGTATATTAACCACACATTTTCCTATATGCCCTATATATGTATGTTATATGTCATATTGGCCAGTACATGACACTTTCAATAATTCATGTTTTCCTGAGCACAGCTCTGGCCATTTAATTTGGTTAGTTCTACTGATATAATGTACAGTAAGCTCTTTTGCTGGTAATAGGAAAAAAAAGAGAAACAACCACATGTGATTGGTAAAGTATACCTATACATGGAGCCAACTTTGGCTGTCCGAAGAGGTGTGAAATAAGGAAAAAAGGGGGAAAAAAAGATGTAGATTTGGCACTTAAGCAGTGGGCAAGGCATAATGGAGAAGACAGGCTACCTGAGTGCGACTCCTCCTGTGAAAGCCATTAGCCCATACTGCAGCGCTCCACGGCAAGCCATTCTCAGATTTGCGTGCAAACTCGTGTGTGTGTTTGCGAGAGTGTGCAGGAGAGTGCTTTTACAGCCCCTGCTTACCAGTGAACCAGTTCAGCTGTATGACTGTGTTTGCCATAAGTCTGAGAGCGTGAGTCTTTTGGACATGACCAACATCTGACCTTGAACTTCTGAACTCTTTCCTTTAAGATCATTTCGAGTAAACAGAGACTTTTCGAGGAAACAAAGATTTTTCTGGACATGTTAACAAAGAAGCTCAGGTGGGAAGAAAATAACATAAAATCTTCCCTGAGTGCAAGACTGCTACCCTATTCTTCATGGAGAGATCAGTTGCGTAATTACACTTGAAGGGCTCATAGAGCAAAAACTAAACAAAAAGGAAAAGCCTTCTTTAAAAATGAATTTATGCACATCAGGTTTGGGTAGGTTTTCCACAGGTCCAGTTTGGATCAGGTCCCAAATTTTGGACCCTCTAATTTGCAAAGCACCTTTCTAGAGCAGACATCGATGTAGTGATCACCATAATACACATATAAATTGCATTAAATAGAAGTTAAACAAAATGACAAATTACAGACCTAGTTCAAAATATAAAAACTAAACCATGGCACATCTAAACAAGTGGGTCCTGAACTGTGTTTTAAAGGTTTCCCCAGATTTTAAAGGATAAATCTGGATTATTTTTGTAGTTTTGGCCATTGGTTATGATAACATCAAAGTCACTTAATCACAAGTCAATGCTGAGATCTGAGAACACTGCAACATGGCATAAAAGAAGTCAGGTGAGGCAAGAGACACAAAAAGTCAGACAACCAAACTTTTTTGGAAGCAAAATCGGAGGTGAAGGGTAAAATTATCATAAGCATTTTATTGATGCACTTTCAAAATCCTGAAGTGGTTCAATCCAGTAGCTTCATTTTTCCTGAAACAAGCCAATACAAAGAACTCACAAGAACACAGTGAAGGGTAGAGCCAGTGTTGTACTGAAGGGGTTTCAGGTGTTCCAAGTTCCAATGCTGGAGCAGAACTTTCTTTGCTGTTCTAAGGCCATAGGCAAGAAATTGTCTTTGAGGCAGCTTTAATGTGTTCAGCATTTCTGTTGTACCAAGGATGATCAGTGTGGGATCGGGATGAACTGTCAAACCAATCACTTTGGAAAAGATATTGAAAATGTCCTCCCAATACTTGGCCAGCTTCGGACAAAACACCAAACTGTGTATCAGAGTACCCTCAGCAGAATAACATTTATCACACTGTGGAGTTTATTTTGGAATAGTGGTAAAATTAATACCCAACTGTTCGTTGTAAGCATTCCTCACAGTTTACAGACCAACTTCCTGGTTCAACTTTGATCTACCGTATTACATCACAGGAAAACTCTGTGTGCATATTTTTCCTGTGCAGTGAGGAACAATTACTTTCATTTGAAGTGTGCTCACTTTCAGTTTTGTGTTTTTCCAATAAAGTGGTTTAGAGAATCTGGCTAAACTGTTGACTTGCTTACAACTGATCTTTGGACTGCTCATATTATGTCTCTTCGGACATTGCTGTAGTGATGTTGCCATGTTCCCAGATCTCAGCAATAACAATAGTGAGTAGAATGTTATCTTAACTGATATAAAGTGTGACCAAAACTACGAAAACATAACCCAAGTTATTTTAAAAGCTGCTTTAAAGGCTATTCCACCATGAAAGGAATAATATTCTGAGGGAAATGCAGGGTCATTTATTTTCTAAGGACATATTTGGCATGATCATTGTTAGATTTAAAGATACCAGATACAGGCACAAACTACCATAACAGTACAAGAGAAAATGAAGCCAGTACATGTATTAAAGCACATACAGACAACAAGGGACACATGCACAGTGAAACACACACACACTCCGAGGCTGTGGACAGGTCCAGCAACACCTCTGAGACTGTGATCCCACCTCTTCTTCTAGTGCGATGCCACTTGGGTAAAGGGTGAGAAAGGAGGAGGGAGAGATGCTATAGAGCTAAGTGCCTAGGTGTTAGCTCTCTGCCTGAAGACATAAAGTAGCACTCTGGGATTCTGGGACTCCAACTCCCAAGTGCTTCTGACACAAAATGGACACCTCAGTCTCAGAATGCCACTCCACATTTAGAGGGAAAAAGGTCAGCCATCGCTGTTTTCTTTCACAGAAAAAAAAAAAATTCTAGCTTGATATACGAATGATTTCTTCTTCTATGTGTATCTTGGTAGAGTTTTTGCAATCACCCTACTCAGTTATGGTGGTTGCCAATTGCTTGTCTTCAGCTCTATCAAGTTTCCCTCACTATTGACCAAACATGGATTTTGATGGTGGTGAGTGGTAGAACCAAATCCAAGCTTGAAGTAATCTCTTCAGAAACCTATGGGTGACTTGTAGCAGTAGGGAATATGCCAACTTTCGCAACTCCCCCATGTAGCCTTTTGAGTCTTTGAGCCATGTTAGCCAGCGCCAGCATATTGAGGTTCAGTTCACAATGACAGGCATCCTGTCTCTTCTGCAGTCTTTGAGTCTGTGAACAGGGCATGAGAAGAAAGGGACTGCACCTTGTATGATCACTCATTTGTTGGTTGTAGATCTGAATTTTGAAATTCTGATCACAACAGCTAGGTTTCATACCCTAGATTTCAATTTGCATTCGTTGTCTGTAAAAATGGGACTCGCACATCAAAGCACTTTTGCTGACAGACGTAGGGCATGCATCAATGGCTTCTTGTTTGAAAAGCTTGCTCAATAGCTTATCAATTCATCCAAACACTTCCTTGCAGCCACTCATCTTAATGCTGCATTCTTCCACCCCACAATCCTGGACTTCTTTCCCCCCACAGCTAATGCTGTGGCTGGATCCATTAGCTCACTAGCGCTAATGCTGCAGATTAACAGAGGATCAGAGTCACAGGGTAAGCCAAGGCCAGGCAACATACACACACCTTATCCCACTAGCACCCACTGAGCTAGTTAGGGTGGCCCTCGTGATAATCAACACAGTCTTGGCTTTACCTAACACACACACACTCCGGACTTCATTGGTGCTGTAAATCTGGCCAGCAGGCCATGGAGGGCCAGCAGTGAGTTAATGGCTGCCTCATAAAACCCTGAGGAGGAAGGTCAGGACTGCAGCCGAGATGCCTGATGCCCTAAATGAGAAGCATGTGGGGGGGGTCAGGAGGACAGGGTGCGGTAGGGGTGAAGGTGCTCCCATGCGTATCCAACACTTCCAACAGGGGGAAGGGTGACATTTTGCATTCATGTTTTATGGGAATGAGCCATGGAACAACTTGACAGCTAGGAGCAACAACTATGGTCATGTATCTGATCTCCATGATCACTGACGTTTTCATTGGAACTTTGTTGCTCCTTATCAAGTTTTCTAAACTTTAAGACATATATTTAGCAACGATACATCAATCTTTTTGAAATAATTTTGAAAACCAGCCAAGCATGGTGAGAGAGCTCTGCTGGCAAAGTTCCAACACCAACTTGTCAGAGACAAAAAAAATAAAAATAAATAAATAAATAAATTGGTCAAGTGACATGTTCTCAGCCGGAAGCATTTTCAGAACAGCGGTGGATGGGATGGGGTCGTGTAACAGCTGTGACACAACTGTCAAAAATACTAGTAGCTGGTGGATATTACCTCCTCTTATTATAAAAGAAGGGCCCAAATGGCGGAAGAATATTTTATTTGATCAATTTCACTTATGCAACTGTAATATTGGACAGTATTTCCCAATGTCATCTTTAGTCATTGCCCTGTCACTCATATTCATTGCTCACTGGCAGGAAATCTGAAATTTGCTCAAAAAGTTTGCCTGTGTATCATCAACTTACAAATTTAGGAATAATGCAAAATTTAGGCTATCACCAAGCCCTGAGTTGGCTAGGGCTGGGTTTAATTTGACACCTTTTGGTACTATACCAATACAAAAGCTGTACTTATTCAACGACTGGCTCAGGCGTGACCTAAATGTGGAACTTCAGTCTTATGATACATCATATATGGAGAGAGATTGTAACCCATGTCTTGGTTCAAGGATTGTCTTTGGCATCGGATGTGAATGACCCCCTTGATCTTTTTTTAGGGACGTCCACTCCATTTGGTGATGAAGGCTGTGAGACTCGGTTGAAAGCTCCGTAAACCAGTGTTTAAGATCAAAATGTTTTTCTATACAGCCCTGGTATTCATTTAACAAAGGATGCCAAACTTGTAAAATGTTAAATGTTGTCTACACAGAAACAACCGTACAATAACTTACAGAATAAAATAGTCTTTACTTTGATTTAAATCAGGAACTATTTGAATAAAAAATACATTAAGTAAGCAGGATTACAAATCTGACAAGACATTTGATGCCACCTTTCAATACATGACAAAAAAGTATTTGAGGTTTGATACCCAGCCCTAGAGCTGGCCAGTAGTTTTGTATCTAACTACTGTATATTTTAAGTACAATTCATCATGTGACAGCTGAAGTCGACTACATTTCTTTCAACTTTCTTCTAGCTCTATTTATAACCTGAAAGAAGAAGGGCGACATTATGTTCAATATATTAAAATGTGGATGTAGGATCCTCTTAATTTAACCAAATGACCGCCCCCCTTCAGTTAAATAGTTTGGTCAGTCAAACTGTGTTTGGCCTGGACATAAGGTAATAGCCCAGTTTTCTAGGAGGCCTTTCACTGTCACTGCAGACCTGTGTAACTTTACTGAGCTCCATGTGGCCCCAGGGACTCCTGTCTTATCAGCTAAAGGCCCTCGCTGCTTTAACACCAGCTTCTGTCATACACAGCTCTTCAGTTCAAAGACAACACTGCATGGAAGATCAAAGCATGGCCAATCTGGCATGCACACACACAAACACACGCGCTCGCTGCACTAACACAAAGTACACATGATAACATGTCCATAATCTCAGTCGCACACTCGCAAACACACATCCAAACACACTGGCTCCGACCACACATGCCCCTGGCATTGATCAAAGGGAGGAATGTGATAGATAGAGGGGAGATAAGGGAGAGAGAGAGACAGAGAGACACACAGAAAGAGAGAGACACAAGGAGAGGGAAAGAGAGAGAGAGAGAGAGACGGAGAAGGTGGTTGTCTCACTTCAGTAATCAGGCTGCTGTGTTTGGCAGTAACCGAAGATTGGGACACACAGTCCCAGTTTACACACATCTAATGACATTCCATGCAGTGCTAGAACAGTCACTATACATTCAAGTACACCAAACACAAGCACAAACCTACACACATTTCTATTGCTGTACTTGCTGGGACCTTTTAGCGTTTATTTCAAAATCAGATGGGATACTCGTGCCATGTCATGAGCAATAGTGACCATTTTTCCCTACCACTTGAAAGGTCTGGTAAAAGGTGTTGTTTATCTTGATGATGTGCTGGTTCCAACAAGTCCTCCAAACTAAATGGAAATTGCCTTTAAATAGTACCCAGTATAGCATTTTCTGATCTGACACCGTTATTGTCATGATCATGATCATTTGTCATTGCCTTCCATAACCGTTGCATACTGCTTGTCTTGGGAGGACAGCCTTACAGTTTCACACAAACTGTAGGAAAAACAAAAGCACTGCTAACAAAGTTCTGTTAGCCTCGGTGACAAATAAATTGCATTTCCACAATAAAGGTCTGCCAGTAGTTTGCCAGTGGAAAGCTTTTAATATGCGGGAAAGGTTTGGTTTCTATTAGCAGTAACTTAACACAGCAAATAAATCTCCAATATGCACGTAGGAAAGCAATCAGTGAAGCCAAAATTATACGTTCCAAACCTGTGTGGCTGCGAGTGTCAGTGTGACATACATTTCGTCATCTGTCCACCATTACCATTTGCGTACAGCGCAAAATCTACGTTTGGACAAACATTTTTGAACATGACAGTGTATGCAGGCATTCAGTGCAGAAGAAACAAATCCAAGTGTGCGTCCACTGTCCATGTACGTGTCCATTTTTTCCTACAAAAGTACTGAAAAGCTGAACATAGTGAGACATTTAAAAACGATTCAATCAGTTAGCACAAGACATGGCTTCTTACAAGGAGGAGGCCGCCACGAGTTGGCCCTGGTTGGACTAGCAGGACTGGACAGCGAGGGGCTGACGCAATCGCTTCTACTGTTGTCAACGTAAACACAGCGGCAAGGAGAGGGAGGCCGGGTGCTCTTCTCATGAACACACACAGCTCTTTGCCGCTGCATTTGGAACTTACGATCATTCACATTTTTCAACTTGCCACCGTGGCTGGCCATGTGACCATGGTAACAGAAACTACGCCGAGGGAAACGCTACAGGTGCTGATTTTACTGGTATCTGTGTTTATACACCTCTTCACCAGCAGAGAACAGACAGATCAGTGAAGAGAAACGGTCATGGAGCAATATCAGCTTCAAAGTCTGATTATCCAACAACAAACACAGTTTATGATACTAGTTAGCAAAACTTGCTATATGAATTGTGTCATATTGCTAACCATTTCATCTATTTGAAGCTACAACCCCCTCTATTTAGCTGTGTGATGAGATTATACTAGGTGGATAGTGGACAGCAAACCCGGGAGCGGCGCTGGCGGTCAAATCAAAATACAGAACTCCGATGTTGTCAGGCAGCAGCCGCTTACTGTCTGAAATCCCGATTATCCCCTGCTGTGAGGCAGCAGTGGATGTGATTATGCCTAACTATACCATGCCCTTTGAAAAATGCTATTTGACTGCATCTATTCTCTCACCCTTACTCAAAGCTAAAGACAACACTATACATATAATGAAGGGGAACTTTCCTGAAATGGACTCAGTGTGTAAACTTACTGCAGCTTTGCTCTATATTTATTTACTGACACTCCACAGAAAGGTTACAGAGGTAACTGAACCTAGTGAAATCAGATCAGAAACAGTGGTGATCAAAACTCAGAGGGCAAAAATAACATCTGTGGTCAAAGTGAAAAAGGCGACTGTGGGATGCCGGAGGCCGTGATTACATAGTGGTCTTGTGCACCAAGCTTTCAACTGGCAGACTGTGTGTTTTTTTGTTGCTTTCACAAAGATGAGGATTAGGGCCACGTGAAAAGAAACAATATTTCCAAGATTAAACCCAGAATTCGGAGAAAGAAAAAGTCAAATTTGGAATAAAGTTAAAAATATGACACAGTATTTGGACATTTAAGTCAGAATTATCACTATTCTCAGAATTTAGATTCTCACAATACTGACATTATTGTCAGAAATACAAGATTAAACATGTGAATGTCCTTGCTCTGGGAACTGACATTAATGGTTCTTTAAATGGTTGATATTTACTTTGTTCATGAGAAAAGTCCATGAAAATGATTCCTCTTGTGACTTCCTGCAGACAATCAGCGGGAACTGAAACATTAGTTTGTAGTCTGAGTCAGTAACTGTGTTGAATTTAAGAGCAGTGTGTGACACTATTTTTTAAATGATTTCATTACAAGATGAAATAATATGATATGAAGCTCTTTGACAGAAGAAATAATAGAAGGGTTTTTTCTAACCTGCTAATTCCCAATGCTTCCCCTTTTCTCTTTTGTCAAGTTTCAACCCACGAGGTCAGTACATCAACTGTTGGTATGACTGTGATTACTGTCTCAGCACTCACCTGCTGTGTAATACATAGTTTTATGATGAAACAAAGTTTCAAATAAAATAATTTGAACTGAGGATTTTTATTACACAATTCACTAATAATTGATGAAACCACCATTTCAGCCCATATTTTTCAGTTCACAAGTTGTGATGTATGCTGACGTTTTCAAAAATACTCAAACCCATGAAATAATTTGATACAAACTTGTATGTTCCATGTTGAAGGCAGAATGGACTCTTCTCTTTATTATACAGCATTTAACGCATGTCAATTGAAGCCAGTAGCACACTGGACGCATCGTGCAGACAGAAAGTACTGTACAGTAGCCGTTATATGCTGATCTGGGGGCAAATGTAATAAAATTGCTACCTTTCTGAATAAATGGCACATAGGACAGAGGCGTATCTAGATGCGCCACTGCCGGTCAAGACCCCGTCAGTGTTGGTCTAAAGAGAAAACAATGGCATTGGTGCTTTGGTGTGCATCAGACGCCTCCGGAGTGTGTTGCCTGTTACAATTAAGAGATGAAGCTACCTTTGTGCACCTTTTTCACTGCATACTGAGGTTGATCTTAGAACTAATCTAACTAATCTCAAAACAAATTATTTTTAAGTGATCCATTCTTTTCTCTGTCCTTTCATGATGTCAGTTTTTTTTTAAAGCTATATACATTTAATTGGCTGTTGATAGCCAATCACTGTGACAGCTTCTCTCAACTGACTAGAGATTTCCAAGTCACTTAACTTCACAGGAAATTACCAGACTGACTGTTGCATGTGTTATGGATGCATGGTTACCTTATCATGGCAAATAACCAAGAAGAAGTAGGAAAAAAACAATGCAAGAAAATGCAGAAATAATATCTACATCTGATATTTGTTCTACAGAAAATTATTTTGCAACTATTTTGATATTTGATTAATTGTTAAAGTCTTTTTCAGGCACAAAAAGCCACACATTACATGGTCAAAGCTTCTCAGTTGTGAGGATTTGCTGTTTTTCTTTGTCTTATAGTCAATGGAATATCTTTGGGTTTTGGATTTGACAAAACAAGCAATTTAAAGACGGGAAATTGTGATGGGCATTTTATGGACCAAATAATTAATCAAAGTAAATAATGTGGGATGTTTCCCACAATGCAACACATCACATCATGTGATATTTTAAAGCAGTAGCAGGCAGTCACGCAGAGATCAGCTGTGTGAAGAGTTGGACTAGATGGACCAGTAAACCTGTGTGCTGTGGAGGTCGAAGCATTTGAGTGTAGCAATCTTGTCCTATTCTTCTTCTGAATGAGCTGCATTTTCTTCTCTCAGTGCTGTATTATCATTTCTACGAAGCTACCTTTATCTTCATAAGTGTGTACCTTGAAAATTCAAGAACACACACACACACTCTCACAAACACAAAAACTTAAGTGTCCTCATTTTCTCCATTTCAGCTCACACAAACACAGCGCTCCTCCTTCTATATTCCCTGTCCGTGGGAGCCTGAACTAATCTCCCATCTGCCCCGGCTTCTGGTACACAGACTGCTTTCATTCCTAACGAGGGCCTGATGAATTTTCTTAAAGGCGGTGATGGGCTAAATTGAAGCTGATATGTCCCATCCGGCAGGGTGGATGGGGCCATAGGACAGAGCCTTGTCCTACCGCCATGTGACAGCCAAACCAGGCCAAAGTGAAAGAACCTATTAGCACTAACTGGTCAGTTTACTGTGTATTAGGGTTGCTTATTCCATTACCAAGCATGTGTATGTGTGTTCTTGTTTGTGTGTGGTTGGAATAAGGGGTGGCCTTGAGGATGATATAACCCCTGAGGAGGAGACAACTTTCCTGTAGATACTAAAATCTGCGAGGAACAGTTGTGGTTGTTGCCACTAAGAGACAATAGATGTATTTTTCTCCTAAAATGTGTGTGTGTGTGTGTGCCTGTAAGGTTCCCAGAAATGTGTGTGTATGATGTGTGATAGATAATTAAGTGTATAAATGTCAAATTTGTCTGGAAATCTGTGTATATGTTAGGTCAGAATGCAATGTGACATGTGACTGTGTGTGTGTGTGTGTGTGTGACAGTGTAAGGTGAGGGAAAGAGGGCATCAGATGAGCTCTCTGGGTGGATTGTTCTGACACACACATACACACAAGCCCAGTTTGAAGAGGGTAAGAGAGGGGGGCATGACGCGTCAAGCTGGAGCCATGACTCGGTTGTGTGTGTGTGTGTGTGTGTGTGTGTGTGTGTGTGTGTGTTGCGTGAGTGTGAGGGGGGTTGATCCCATTGTGTGTGTCAACAAGCCGTCCCATTCAGCGCCTGTGTGGCTAAACTCTGCTAATGAGCGTTGCCTCTGGCTGGGCCTAGCTAGCACAGCACTCATCACAGCTAAACCCTTCAACACACACACACACACACACACACACACACAAACAAACACCACACTCCAACCCTGAACCAAAGAATGGGGGTTTGGGGGGAGGGGGGTAAAGAGTGAACGACAGAGAGAAAAACTGAGAGAAAAGGAAAGAATGAGTCAGGATGCGACCTCATCAAAAGATGACAAATTGCAGCTACAGTAAATGTGACTATTTTCATGGCAAAACATTCAAAAACAAAAGAACTTCTGGAGTCTCCGCTGGAATGCTGCTCATGTCAGAGTGGAAAATCCGCTGAGACAAAAACTCCCAGATGATAACACATACAGTAATACTACAAAATTCATGTATACTCAATGAATAATTATCATTTAAACCATACTGTATCACATCCATTGGATCAGAGGTGGAAGAGACTCCTGGGAATACACTACATTTAAAAGGCCATGACAGACTCCATATATAATTCTACAACTTGCTAGTCGGTGAAGAGAAACAACCACTCGACATACAAATTTGCTATGTTGACTTAGAAAGTGTGAAGTTACAGAGGAAGGATGTGGTTTGATAGTGCAAGTATAGTGATGTAGTCTTGCCAGACAGAACGTTGATATTAGACAACTTTGCAAAACCCTGAATTATCATCACTAACAAGGTTATGGAATGTTTAAAGCTATAGTTTTTTTAGGTCATTTATTACTTTAATATCTGTAAATTGCAACTATAGTATGGTTAAGTATAGTTCAGGTTAGGGAAAGATCATGCAGTTAAGAACAGCTAATGCTGAGTAAAATGACTATAAATCTGTGTATATATACAGATTTCTCCCCTATGTAGACCATATTCTTAAACAGTGGTTTACTTATTGAATGTATATTAATGCGTGTAGTTTTTCTTTAAACATGAATGTGTCTGAATTTTACAAATAGTCAAATCTGTAGTTGTGGAACTGACTTATTTAGACTACTTAGCATCAGTTTTAGCTGGACTTTGAATTACATAAATTTAAATACAAAGATAAATTGCTACAATAAATTATCTGCGTCATGCTAACATGAAAAAAGTCAATTAGAAACACGGTCACACTTATACATGGCCAAGAAAGGAGAAATCTAGGCCGGGCAATCAGGTTTCTTTAATCCCCTGCCAAGATTAGAAACACTGGGTTTTGTTCACATGATGTTAAAGAAATCAGGCTTCTGCAGAAAGCGGACTCTAACCAGGTTACTGAAGGGTATTTCAACGCACTGTGTGACAGGATGTGAACTCCTGTCTGTGGCATGAGTCTGGAGAGCTTCACACCCATCCTCCACCTCAACCTCCATAGCCTTATATTTCACATTGCTTCATAAAGGACATATTATTTCCTGCATTGGAAGTGGACTTGGGCATTGGATGTAGATGCACTACAAAATTTGAGCATAATCTCTATGGATACGGGACTGTGGAGTCTGTTCTTTCAAAGTTACATTTAAACCTGCAATAACTGATTTATTGGCCACTTGGGGGCAGCAGAAACAAGCTGTGAACACAACACTGACATATCATCACCTCTTAATTTAACTTGTTCTCAAACAATGGCTTATTTGCTCATCTAGCAGTTACGGAGCAACATTATTATTCATTTGGAGCTCCATAAAGCTGCACGGGAGCTGCAGATTCTGGTGATAATTCTCTGTAGATTCTTCACTACGAGCGGCGCCTTTCACATGGTTTTCACATTGTCTTTTGATACATTATTATAAAAATATCGATTATAGCTGCTTTAAGATGGAATAATAAACTACACTGCAGTGCATTTATGTAGGTAGCATGCTATAAGCTTTTTTTTTTTTTTTTGCCAATTTTAGCCAGGCAATTAGCATAACGGCATTCTGTGTTGAGATGAGATGCCTGATCAATGAGGAAGGCAGAATACCAAAACAAAATTGTAACAAGCTGATAATTAATTATCTCAATATATTCTTCCCATATTTCATTGACGGTTGGGTCAAGTCTATGTTTGCCAATTGTTATATTAGGTAAAAGTCACCAAATGATACTCACATCCACAAAGAAAAAAAACAAGCACTTTATGGTATTTAAACTGACTATACAGTGCCATAGAAAAAGACAGATTAACAAGAAGGAAAAAAGCCAAAACAAAGAACCCAGAGAATCCTTCACTACATTAGTGTGAAAACAAGATGGACCAATGTAAAGAGCGAGAGGAACAGAAAGAAAACAAAAGGATAGAATCCAGGGAGGCTGGTCATGTGAGCCAGTGGGCAGAAGGAAGAAAGATGGGAGCTGGGGGTGAGAAAAGGAGGGCATGTCACCCTCCATCAGCACAACGAGCTCTCTCTCTTTTTTTCTGTTCAACACTTTTTTTCCACTACCAGCAAGCTATTTCCAACCCACAGCGTGCGTGCATGTGCGTGTGTGTTTGAGTGAGTGTGTGCTGGAGGTGAGGTTAGGGGCCGAGGCCATTAAAGCTCTGTTAAAACACTTCTGATGCTGTTGGCTGATGCTGAAGCAAAAGGAGAGTGAAAAAAAGAGAGGAAGTGAGACAGTGAGGGAGGGAGTACACACTCAGTGGCTATCTCAGCCCGCCCAGCAGTCCGCTGGCAGCCTGTCAATACTATGAGCACAGAGGTGCGAGATGAGTCAACAACCTAATTCGAACATCAAACTTTCATGGGCAGCAGAGGGGAAGAGCAGGATGGAGAGATGTAGCAAGAGAGGAGAGAGGTTTACTGTTAGCGCTTTCTCCATCACCTGACCTTCACTCCTCCAAACCTTTTAAAAACCCTTTAAAAACCAACCCCTTTTACACACTCGCACACATACACTGCCACCATATACACCCAGGAACACACACGTGGTTGCACTTCTAAAGTTCTGACCTGCGGCTGAATTACATTTGGAGTGTTTTAGCAAGATATAATGGTGACCCTCTCACTCTCTCTCGCTGCCCTCCATGCTTTGCAGAAACTCTCTCGCCCAGACAGAGAGAGTGCCGGCGGCTTTATTTATTAAATATGGCCTGAGAGAAAAAGCAACCTGGGCGAGCTGAGAGACCGTTTTAAGAGAACGGCTTTTAATGGCTTTCTGACACGCTGGGTTGGGTGGTGGCTTGGAGGGGACACCTCTTGAGTGGCAAATGGTGTTTGTCCAAGCTTGTTGTCCCACTGTGTCAGTGTATGGGAATGTGTTGTGGTCATGGGAAGGACAGGGAGCTTAAGATCATACAGTGAAGAAGGAAGTGCTGCTGTGACTGACAATGCAATTAGCAAAAAGGGAAACTAATACAGTATTACCAAGACAAACCCAGGCGTATACTGTAGCTATGCTTGGATTGTGCTAGTTTGTCCAGGTTATGTCAGGGAACTGAGCAACTTCAGATATTCATTATGTTTAGCAGCATCCATATTTGACCAAAATATAATTTTCTGCCATTCATAAATGGCTGAGGTGGACTGATAGGTGGTCTGATAACTCTACACCAGGTATATGACGATCATATGCCATGACCCTCATGCAGGTTTTCATTTAAATAAATATTACAACATATGATTTCACTGATTTTTAGACATTTAACCAGAAAGGAAGAACTGAAAACTAGAACCACCGTGAGATTGATGATTAAGAGTGGAGTTTCTTGTTCAGTTTTTGTTCATCATTTGATTCTCCACACTAGTAGGCACTAGTAGAAAAAACATCAAACAAAATGGGAAGTGGGAAAAACAGAGGAGGTTAGCTTGTTCTTGTCTATGGCATAGAAATTGAACATCTAATAGTCTTTCCACAGAATCCTTTTTTATCAGACCATTATTTAATAACTTTTGAATTCCTGTTACTGGACTACACGCCATTAGGCAAACATTCCTACACTAGAAGTCTATCTGATGGTGCTGTTGCTAAATTTAAGGAAGTGATACCATCGGCATTTAATTCAGTTCCATGTCTCAATGTAACAGATGACTCCTATGTTAACTTTAGTCCCTCCCAAATTGATCATCTTGTTGATAGTGCTGCAGGCTCACTACGAATAACACTCGACTCTATCGCCCCTCTAAAAAAGAAGATACTAAAACAGAGGAGGTTAGCTCCATGGTATAACCCGCAAACCCGCAAACTAAAACAAACATCGCGAAAATTTGAAAGGAAATGGCATTCCACCAATCTGGAAGAATCACGTTTAGCCTGGCAAGATAGTCTTAAAATTTATAGGAAGGCCCTCCGTAATGCCAGAGCAGCCTACTACTCATCATTAATAGAGGAAAATAAGAACAACCCCAGGTTTCTGTTCAGCACTGTAGCCAGGCTGACAGAGAGTCACAGCTCTGTTGAGCCATGTATTCCTATAGACCTCAGTAGTAACGACTTCATGAGCTTCTTTAATGATAAAATTCTAACTATTAGAGACAAAATTCAGCACCTCCTGCCCTCAGTTGGTACTGACTTATCTTCAAACACAGGAACCTTAGAAACAACTGTAAAACCTAATGTACATTTAGACTGCTTTTCTCCCATCAACCTTAATCAGCTAACTTCCATGATTTCCTCATCTAAGCCATCAACGTGTCTCTTAGACCCCGTCCCAACTAGGCTGCTTAAAGAAATTTTACCCTTAGTTAGCACTTCTTTACTAGATATGATCAATCTGTCCTTATTAAAAGGCTATGTGCCACAGTCCTTTAAAGTAGCTGTAATTAAACCTCTTCTTAAAAAGCCCACTCTTGATCCAGGGGTTCTGTCAAATTATAGACCTATATCTAACCCTCCTTTTCTCTCTAAGATCCTTGAGAAAGCAGTTGGCAATCAGTTGTGTGACTTTATACACAACAATAAACTGTTTGAGGATTTTCAGTCAGGATTTAGAGTGCATCATAGCACAGAGACAGCACTGGTGAAAGTTACAAATGACCTTCTAATTGCATCTGACAAAGGACTTGTCTCTGTACTTGTCTTACTAGATCTTAGTGCTGCATTTGATACCATTGACCATCACATTCTATTACAGAGACTAGAACATTTTATTGGCATTAAAGGCACCGCACTAAGCTGGTTTAAATCCTATTTATCAGATCGATATCAGTTTGTACATGTTAATGATGAATCCTCTATGCACACCAAAGTTAGTCACGGAGTTCCACAAGGTTCTGTGCTTGGACCAATTCTGTTCACCTTGTGTATGCTTCCTTTGGGCAATATTATTAGGAAGCACTCCATAAATTTTCATTGTTATGCAGATGATACCCAATTATATTTATCGATCAAGCCAGATGAAACCAATCAATTAGCTAAACTTCAAGCATGCCTGAAGGACATAAAAACCTGGATGACCTGCAATTTTCTGATGTTAAACTCAGACAAAACCGAAGTTATTGTACTTGGCCCCGAACACCTTCGAAACACATTATCTAAAAATATAGTTACTCTAGATGGCATTGCCCTGGCCTCCAGCGACACCGTAAGGAATCTTGGAGTTATCTTTGATCAGGATATGTCCTTTAACTCCCACATAAAACAAACTTCAAGAACTGCCTTTTTTCATTTACGTAACATTGCAAAATCAGGCACATCCTGTCTCAAACAGATGCAGAAAAACTAGTCCATGCATTTGTTACCTCTAGGCTGGATTATTGCAACTCTCTATTATCAGGCTGCCCCAATAAGTCCCTTAAGACTCTCCAGCTGATCCAGAATGCTGCGGCACGTTTACTGACAAGAACCAGGAAAAGAGATAATATCTCTCCAATATTATCTTCTCTACACTGGCTCCCTGTAAAATCCAGAATAGAATTTAAAATCCTTCTCCTTACCTTCAAAGCCCTAAATGGTCAGGCACCATCATATCTTAAAGAGCTCATAGTACCCTATTACCCCACTAGAGCACTGAGCTCCCAGAATGCAGGTTCCTTGTGGTTCCTAGAGTCTCTAAAAGTAGAATGGGAGCCAGAGCCTTCAGCTATCAAGCTCCTCTCCTGTGGAACCAGCTCCCAGTTTGTGTACGGGAGGCGGACACCCTCCTCACATTTAAGAGTAGGCTTAAGACTTTCCTCTTTGATAAAGCTTATAGTAGGGCTGACTCAGGTGAGCCCTGAGCCCCCCCTTAGTTATGTTGCTATAGGCCTAGACTGCCCGGGGGACTTCCCATGATGCACTGAGCTCCTCTCTCCTCCTCTTCCTCTCCATCTGTACGCCCTCATATCCCATCAATGCTTGTTACTAATTCAACTTCTTCCCGTAGTTGTGTGCTTTCTCTCCCTTTTCTCTCTCCTTCTGTTGCTTTCTGCAGGTGTTTCTGCCTCCGGAGCTGTAGAGTCTGGATCTATGGTTGCGGCCGCCTGCTGCCCCCGTGCTCCTCCTCTGCACCCGCTGCTGCAGTTGCTGTTGCTATTATTATTAGTGTTGCTGCTATAATGTTGCTCTTAGTGTTGTTTCTGTTGGTGTTAACATCCATACCATTACCGCAACCAATGCGTTGCATCTCTGTGTGAAACTGTGTTGTGCTGCTGTATGTTCTCTTTCCTCCTGCTCTCTCTCTCCCGCTCCCCCCGTCCCCCTTCAACCCAACCGGTCGAGGCAGATGACCGCCCACCCAGAGCCTGGTTCTGCTCGAGGTTTCTACCTGTTAAAAGGGAGTTTTCCTTGCCACTGTCGCATAGTGCTTGCTCATGGTGGGAACTGTTGGGTCTCTGTAAATATAAAGAGTCGGTCTAGACTTGCTCTACTCAAAAAAGTGCCCTGAGATAACTTTGTTATGATATGGCGCTATATAAATAAAACTGAAATTGAAATT